>JARYZH020001769.1:0-22621 GCA_030021035.2 Notholithocarpus densiflorus | reverse complement strand
TAGCACCAACCAAAACTTTATAATTGATTCTTATGCAGGGGATGCAAGTCTTTTGGCAAGATTTTCCCCTTATTTTGGCATCATTTCTTCTTTGTCATAGAGATCAGGAGGCTTGAATTGAGCTTGGCCTTGTAGCCTGATAATTTATTTTCTATGACTCATGTGTGAGAAACTAAAGCCCTTCTCAAGTGGCCGAAAAATATTAATGCCTCTTTCTGGGTTGCTCAGTTAAGGTTTATTCTGCAAAAATAAATCAATAAATTAAACAACCACTAGGATTTTATTGTTCTCTAATAAAATTTATAGAGACAAGGATATCAACAATTGCATGCAATTATTAAGTGTACAGAAATCAAAAATCAAGTACATCATTTCAATTAGTGGGGAAGACAAAAGCAAAAAATTTAGAATCAGGGATATCCTAGCAGTGACCAAATGAATTGTAAAGCAATGCTGTAATATATGAGTTAAGATTTTGGGTTGACAGAACATTAAAAGCATTATTCAAATAAGATTTGAAAATTTTCAACATTAGAAAAAATTTTATGTTACAAAGAGTTCTATTTCTTATTTTAGTCACACAAGCATTGAGCATTTCCACATAAAAGAAAAAATAAAAGAACTTTACACTGATTTTCAAGCATGTTATAATCCTTTTTTTTTTCCTCCCTGGTAAGTCACATGCATTCCTCTCCAAAAATTAAAGAAATAAGAGAAAGCAATAAGGAGTACTGACCAGCAACATTCAATCAAAAGATTTTCATGCATAAGAAATTCAGCCACTGTTTGAAGGTATTAAAGCAGCACTAGCTTCAAACTATCCCAGTGTCTACCTGACATTAATAACCTACAATATTGTGCCCAAGTCAATTGCCAATATCACAAAAAGTATTCTATACTTGTAAAACAAATTTATTAATCATCAAAGACAATATATATGCTGGAAAAACTTACCATCTAGGATAATTATTCCTTCAAAGTCTGCGTCTCACACTTCAAATGTCCAAAGGTGAAATGTAGTGGACGGAAAATGATGCAAATGCAGCTCCAGAAAGAATAAGTGTAAGGAAATGTTTGGATGTTGATGAAGAGAGATGGATGAGCTTTCTACAGGAGACTTGAAAAGTGATTAAGAATTTAGTAGTTTGTACGACGCAAAAGGACTGGCAGCCAAATAGCACAAAAGTGATGCTTGGAGCAGGGAGGATTTGTTAGTAACACTGCAAAAAAATAGGCAAAGAACTAAGTATATACATTGACATCCCCACATCGAAAATCAAATATTTTATAAAAATCATGTAGCCATACCATTATTTGAAGCTTCCATTTTTTTTTTTGCCTAAAATTTCCGAAGACCCAGAGTTTTTTTTTTTTTTTTTTTGCAATTTATATATATTTTTATTTTTAAAAAGAACTCCAACATTGGAGTCTTCAAGTATATTTAATACTAGAAAGCTTTACACTTGTTGTGGATGTTCAGGAGATATGATATGTATAGCTTATGATTAAGGAATGTGACATCTTTATATACATAAAGGACCTATTCTAAATAAATCACTATACACTATGATGAAAAATATGCAAATAAATAATTTAATCGTTGATCACTATTAGTTATATAATCCTGTAAACCTCTAGTCAAATAATTTGAAAAATCTTTTCTCTATTTTTATTGGTTGAATAATCAGAGTCAAGCTTCTCAAAGAATTTAAGAAATTTATTGTAAGAGGTTATCAAAAAATGTTCACGCTGCCTAAATCAAACGTGCCATAAGAAAAAACCCCCAATTCTTTGAAAAGGAATTATAGGTGATAACAAACAAATACTCCCAACTTGATGGTGCATTTATAAATATAAAATTACCTGTTCTGGGCAAAAGCGCTTGTTGACACATAGCTCATGTGATCAATTCTTCGTCAATCACTATGTTGGGGATCTGAGCAATTTTGGGCCATTCTTCCCCTTTCTCTCTCTCACACCGTTGTTTTAGAAGAGGGCAGCCTTCGAGAATTAGAGAAGAAAAGGAGGTGGGAAAGCCCTCTTCTGGTAAGTACTGGAGGTTATCGCAGGATAAAATATACAAGCTTTTAAGAGAGGTGAGATGTTGAAAACCCTTGAGTGATTTCAGATTTGGGAAATGTCCAATATCGATTTCGGTAAGAGTGGGAGGCAGCCACGCTTCCTCCGGAAAGGACTCCACTTCTTTGCACTTACTAGAGATAGTGATACGTTTAAGAGAGTGAAGATCTTGCAATCCCCACCCCATGCGACGGGAAAATAGTTTGTCGCAGTCGCAAACACTAAGTCTTTCTAAATTTAAGGGCAAACCTCCCTCAGGAAACGATTCCAGTTCTGGACACTCACCGACTGCCAAAACCTCAAGGCATGGGAGTAGAGTGCACATATTTTCAGGCAATGCTGAGAGAAATGCTCCACCCACCAATGCCCCAGCCATAGTCTCTGCTCTTCGTTGAACAAGCTGGAAAAAAAGAGTAAAGAGAAGTGCGATAAGGCAGAGAACAGTTTGTGGTGTAAAAGTCTAAACAGAGGTTCTTTTTCTGATTTCAGGGTTGCACATGGGACAATCTATCCGGCTGCTTGACTTCACCTAACACGTTTGATTGGCAGGTGGAGACGTGGCCAATATGATTGGCAAAGAGTGAATAATATAATCAGAAGTAATCCTATACGTTGGAAGAATGTCCTTGGCAATTTCTATTAAAATTATTTTCAGCATCTTTCTACATGCTTACATTATTGATGATAGATTTTTTCCCAAATTAATTAACGAGGATCTCTAGGAAAAAAAAAATTAACGAGGGTCTCTAAGAAATAATGTGGCAGAAATGGTATAATTGAAAGTGCATGCTCTTTCGCTTGGTTTCTTACTTTCTATTTGATCTGCCTCATGAGATGACCCACATCAATCTATTACTATATTTTCAATGAAACGAAGGATTACCATGCACAGATCGGAACAGATATATAAATTCATGCTTGTGATGGCACTTTACAAATTGTTTTTTTTTTTTTTTTATTAACTTTTTCCTTTTAGGCACAAACGCACTTTAACATAATAGATAAATATGGACATGTGGATTACCCTTATTTTTTCCCTTAATAAAACTATGCTGCATGCGGCTATGTAAATGGAAAAAAAAAAAAGTTACACCTTAGCTGAATATGGGGATCTGTCACATTTGTATGGATTTATGACATTTGTATCTCCTACCGCTACCAAGTAAAGCAATAAAGAAAACATAATTTTTTGATACAGTGTCAAGCCTGAAGGGGACGGATCCAAAGACAACTCCAAAGAATATTTGAAAAAAAAAAAAACGAATTTCTTGCTTTAAATGGAGAGAGTCAATATTTCCCATCAATTAGTACAAAAAAATATTGAGGTTTGAGATTGAATTTTTTGTTTTGGTTTTTTTATTTCAATTTTGTGTTGTTGAGAGAGAGATAGAGAGTGTGAATTTTCAATTTCAGTGTGTGTAGGAGATTATTTAGTTAGAATTCTTTGCCTATAGAGAAAATGAACCATTCATAGCACATCCAAGAAAAATATTTTTATATTAAAAAATGCTAGAGATACTAACAATTTTATAACATTACCTTTACAAGCTCACAAGGTAATTAATATGATTATGATCAATGGATTTGAAAAATATAATAAATGAATGTTGACTTACCTTTTTGTGATTGGTGACACAAAAATTGGTAAATGACATGTAGTATTTGTAGTATTCTTAGCATTATTCCTTTTATTTTTGTTTTTTCTTTGATTAAAAAATTATTTTTTATTTATTGACTAATATTTAGGTTTTAATTAATACTGCCACAATTAAAAGATATAGGAGGGAGGAATTCTTATTATCTTATAGAAGTATGTTTCAGGTTATATGCTCTTAGTATTGGATGGTCTCTATAATCTCATCAAATTTTGATGATTAAAAGGACCAGTACAAAGATTGTAATATAGGTCTCTATAATCTCATCAAATTTTGATGATTAAAAGGACTGAGTACAAAGATTGTAATATAGTTCAATACAATTTGAGCCCTAAGGCAAAATCTTTAAATGGGCATTTTTATATTAAAATATAACTTAAATAATATTTATAGTTTATTAACCATCAATTTAGTTAATATTTTATATAATTTTTTAAAAAATTTAAAATCTACTATTCTTATTTTTTTAATATGATTAATTCACTTATATTATAAAATTTGTAGTTTTTCTTGTCAGAAATATAAAAATGATAAACAAGTTTGATTCAATAAATGATATCTTAAAAAATTAGCCAGAATTGAAAATAAAGAAAAGAATTAATAACAATCTCACGGTACTATAAAATCACACAAAAAATATTATCCTTAAAAATTAATTCGTGTCTTCCAAAATAAAATTCAGCACGAAAGTAATAATAATAATAATACTTATTAGTTTTCGGCCTACGGCTGGACCAGATTTTAATGAGGCAGAAAAGTCTGTCAACTTGTTGCGACAACGTTAAATAGATGGGACAATCTAGCCGCCTGCTTGACTCAACCTAACATGCTTGGCACAGAGTGAGTAACAGAATCAGAGAAGTTATCTAATTCGATGGAAAAAAGTTTTTGGCAATTTCTGTGAATATTATGTTCAGCATCTTTCTACATGCTTACGTTATTGAAAACAATTTTTTTGCTAGTTTATTGAGAGGGTTTCTAGGAAATAACGTGGCATAATTTTAAGATTAATATATTAGATAATTTTATAATTCATTCTATCAGTATCTCTACCACTTTTCTAAAAGGTGGCCTTGGATTGATTTCATGGAAATGAGATTTTTGAGTGGAAATGCTACCTCAAGTTGTGTGTTTCAACTATTTTCCTTTAATAATTACGACTAAAATTTTAGCTAACCAGTTTCTCCATCAAATCCTTGTAAATAATACCTACATATTACATATGATACGAGTTAATTTATGAATTTTTTGTAACTGTTTACAGTCCTCACCCACTTATTTGTTGAGAAAAAAAAACATAAAAAAGCTTGAGATTAGCATCAATAAACATCGCGTTTAATCTATGACTTTTTTTATCAAGAATTTATTTATTTATTTATTTATTGAAGTGTTCTTATCAACTTTTTAGTAAAAGTTTTAAAAATATTTTTTCTTATGAAACAAATTTTGATAATAGGTTTTAATGATAAGAACAAAATTACCTACGTTGATAAAATGACGTATCTTTATTCTAAATATGAATAAAAAAAAATTGAGAAAACACTTTCAGCCCCACTATATATAAAACTTGAGATTGCAAGCTTAGTGAAAATTTGGGATTAGATATGATACCAAAGAAAGTAAATATGGTAGACTCAAATTTTATTTGGTTGGACATGAGGGCAAATGAGAAGTGTGTTTTACAATATTGGACGAAGTGCAATATTGTAAATTTTTTTTGGATGGTTGGTGTAGGTAGGATTTTGAATCGCGTATCTATTACTTGTTTACAAGAAACTTTATTAATTGAGTTAATTAGAACTCACAACACTCATTTTATTTTGTTTTATATTTAATTACTTCTTCTTCTTCTTTCTTTCTTTTTTTTTTCTTTTTTTTTTTTTTTTAAATCTAGTTCTTTATTTACGTAGAAGAAGGCATTCTTTAAAACCACCTTGATGGAGCTAAGGTGTGATAAACTTATTATGGTTGCCATTACAAGCATTAGTATTAGGAGTGTTAAAACTCTCAAAATTGTAATTTAGCACTCCAAACAACAAAAAACATGCTATGTCCAAGATGCAAGCCTAAAAAAATTACAAGCCAGCTAAATTGATAGAAATGAATAAATAAATGAATAGTGTTAATTATAATGTGAAAAATAAGAGATGTGGTGTAAAGTGAGTTATGAAATGGTATGTCAAAGTATAAAAAGTAATATTTTGAGGTGTTAAATTAATTTTTTTTAAGAAGATAAAATAAATTATATTACATACAACACACTCCCTTAATTAAGACAAGACAATTACCTATGGTGTAAAAGTCTGTCAACTAAGTAGATGCAGGCCCTTTTCTGAGTTCATGGTTGCACAAGGGACAATCTAGCCGCCTCCTTGACTTAACCTAAGATGCTTGAATGTAATAAAGAAGTGATTGGCACAGATTGAATAACATAATCAGGGAAGTAATCTAATTCGATGGAAGAAAGTTTTTGGCAATTTGTATGAATATTATTATGTTCAGCATCATTCTACATACTTACGTTACTAAAAACAATTTTTTTGCTAGTTTATTGAGAGGGTTTCTAGGAAATAACGTGGCAGAAATTGTATAATTGCAAGTGCATCTTTATTCGTTTGATTTCTCTTGGTGGTCCACTTCATGACTCACAATCAATCTATTCCTATATATATTCAATGAAGAATCTGTTCACATTGAGTGATACCACTTGCAGAGGGAGGTGGTTTCCAGTCCATTGCATTGGTTTGATTATGGCACAAATAATATATTGTCTCTTAGATTATTTTGCTTGTCATGGCACTTTGAGATTTTTTTTTTTTTTAAATCTTTGGTTTTTGCATTTCAACATCTTTAGTACACTTAATTATTGAACAATTTTAAGAACCAATCGACCTGCCTTCCCTGTTTCTAAGCTATCAAATGGAGCCACGTAGTAAAATTTATTGTTGATCTCTCTATCTCTTGTACTGCTTATTTCAAGTTCCTATGTAAAAGGCCACCACTATCATTGGCATAACCGTGTGCCCTAAGGGCACACGGTTAAAAAGCGCGAATGCGCTAATGCACTGTAGCTACAGTAGTTTTGGTTTATTCAACTGGCACTGTAGCAGTTTTTTTTTTTTTTTTTTTTTTTTTTTCAGTAATCGGTTTGTGTTTTTTTTTTCTTTGAAATATTTATGTAAGCTGACATATATATTGTTATACTGACAAAAAAAATTTCACAATATTTTCACAATTATTAACGTGTCAATTTCTTTCAAGTCGAAATAAAATAATAAAAAATGAGACTGTGACCAACCACAACTGAAAATAAATGTTTTGAGAAAATGTTACAACACTTATTGTTATCACAATATTTTCACAATTGTTGAGATCTTAGTTTCTTAAAAATCAAATAAAAAAAAATGCTATGTCTACAATATTTTAACATTAATTTCTACAGGGCCTAAAGTTTTTTTTTTTTTTTTTTTTCCAGTAATCAGTTTGTGTTTTTTTTTTCTTTTAAATATTTATGTAAGCTGACATATATATTGTTATACTGACATAACAAATTTTACAATATTTTCACAATTATTGACGTGTCAATTTCTTACAAGTCGAAATAAAATAATAAAATATGAGACTGTAATCAACCACAACTGAAAATAAATGTTTTGAGAAAATGTTACAACACTTATTTTTATCACAATATTTTCACAATTGTTGAGATCTCAGTATCTTATAGATCAAATAAAAAAAAATGCTAAGTTCACAACATTTTAACATTAATTTCACAACAAATCATAGGTAAGCTATTATTGATGGATAAAAAAGTGAAATCAGTCGTGGGTCCATTTTAATATCAGTACGTAACAACTTGTCATTTAGAATTTGTTATGAAAATATAATAGAGATAACATTTCTATAAAATAAATAATAATATATCTAATCGAAACTTACCTCGACTGAAAATAAAGGTACTGTGAAATATTGTGATATTTTATTGTGTTCCTAAACTTCTTTTTTGGTTTAGTCAAATTTGGTGAGCATAAATTCACTATTTCATGCACAAATTTCTCCTGTTGGTTTTTTCATTTTTTTTTAATGCATAGTTTAAAGTGCTTGTCCCAATTAAAACCCAATAAAAATTTAGCACCTAGGATTTGTTGTAAAAATGTTGTGGATATAGTATTACTCTAAAATAAAATTAAAAAATATCATACCAGGGCCCACTATAGCTAAAATAAAGGTATTGAGAAAATATTGTGACATTTATTATGTTCCTGACTTTTTTTTTTTTAGCCAATTTGTTGAGTCAAAATTCATAGTTTTACATAAAGTTTTTTTGAGTTGACTTTTTTTTAAACACATTTTTTTAAAGTAAAAAACACATAGTTTTACCAACAAAAAAGAATTATGGAAAAAAGGTACTTTCCCGATTTATGTTTGGGGTAGTTTCATCCCCCAACAATAAAGTTGAATAATTTCCACCTTTAAATTTTGTAGACAAGTATAAGTCCCTGCTGTTACTCTCTTAGTTAAACCCTAATAAAATCTTATGATTCCTATAATATTTCATTGTGCAATATCTAAAATACCTCGCTAAATTTTAATGTCCCAAAAATTTTCTTTGTGTATTTTGAGTTTTATGTGTTAGTCATACTTAAAAAGTAAAAATAGTGTTGTATTGTTTTCTATTTCTTTCCTAGAGAACACTAATATATTAGTGGTTTAAATCTTCTAGATTTGTACTTTTATCTAATAGAAACTTCAATGACATATGTCTTTTGTTATTGTGTCCTTTTTTTTATTTGTTTTCTTTCTTAAAAATGTGTTCATTAAAAATTAAGCTAAGCATTGTAGTTAGGCTCATAAAATAAAATGATAAAGAAGGAAGTATGAATAACAAAATATTCATTACAAATGGTTGTAAGTATTTAATTTGATAAAGAGTTTCAATTGTAGCATATGTCATCATTTATTGAGAAAATTTAAATATTGTGACAATGTTTTATCAAAACATAGTTGTTTATTGTTGGAAGATGACAACATTTGTTATCATTCTTAATTAATTGAATATTGTTGTGAGTAGATACTATTTTTAGTAAAAAGGTTTTAAGAAATGAAAAAGTATTTTGTATCAAATGATACCACATTATCTGTATCAAAATCCAATAAACGAGAGACATGTATGTAAAAATAACTACATATTAACACATGTTTTTCAATTATTAGTGGGTTAGTTATTTTTTACTGGCATGTCTCACACTTATTTAATTTTGATACCGCGGACATGGTATCATTTGATATCAAATACCTTCTCCTAATAAATTATCATATTAAATAGATAGTCATACATTAAATAACTATTCTAAATTTAAATACATGGTTTGATACTACTTCAAAAAACAACCCTATCTTAAATTTTCTCACTCAAGGGCAGCACGTGTCTTACTAGTGTTATTCTAAATTAATAAAACTGTGTACTCTGATGGGCACTTAAGCTGGAAATGCTACCTCAGGGTGCATGTTTTAGCAAACCAATTTCTCCATCAAATCCTTGTAAATGCTACCTGCATATGATACACATTACGAATTAATTTATGAATTTATTGTAAGGGGTTTACCGTTAACAATCTTAAGAAAAAACCACCAAAAAAAAAAAAAAAAAAGCTTGAGATTAGCATCTATAAGCATCGTGTTTAGTTAATCCTTGACTCTTTTGTTTTTATCACCTAACATGCTTGAATGATTAATAATAAAGAAGTGATGGCAGGTGGAGACATATATGATTGTCACAGAGTAAATAATATAATCCAAGAAGTAATCAAATTCGTTGGAAGAAACTTCCTTGGAAATTTTTATGAATATCATGCTCAACATCTTTCTACATGCTTACGTTACTAAAAACAACTTTTTATGCTTGTTTATTAAGGAGGGGACTCTAGGAAATAATGTATGGTATAAATTAATTGCAAGTGCATGCCTTTTCGTTTGGTTTCTCTAGGTGCATGATCCACTTCATGACCCACATCAATCTATTCCTTTATATATTCAATGAATTTTTTTTTTTATTCACATTGCTGTTTGGAATTCACTTATTTTGTTGAAATTGAAAACTTTTTGGTAAAAGTACTGTAGATAAAGGTAAAATTTAGCTAAAATAGTACAATGACATCCATGAATAGTACCAAAAAGTGAAGTGGGGCCTATGAATAGTAACAAAAATAAGCTGAATAGTAAAATAAGCTGTCAAATTTCGTCATGCCAAACACACACTGAGGGTGTGTTTGAGATCCGCTTATTTTGCTGAAACCGAAATTTTTTTACTGAAAGTACTGTAGATAAAAGTAAAAATTAGCTAAAATAATATAATAGGACCTATAAATAGTATCAAAAAGTGCAGTGGAGCCCATGAGTAGTAGTAAAAATAAGCTGAACAGTAAAATAAGTTGGCAAAAACAATCTTTGCCAAATGGACACTTAGTGTGCGTTTGGCATTGATGAAAGTTGCCAGCTTATTTTACTATTTAGCTTATTTTTGCTACTATTCATGGGTCTCACTGCACTTTTTGGTACTATTTATGAGTCTTACTATACTATTTCAGCTAACTTTTACCTTTATTTATAGTATTTTCAGCAAAAAATTTTCAGTTTCAGCAAAATAGGCGAATCCCAAACGGACCCTGAGTGAGCCCACCAGCAGAGATGTGATTTTTCCAGTCCAGGGGATTGATTATGGCACAAATAATATATTGCCTCCTGGATTATTATGCACACATTTTATGCAAAAATGCATGCTTGTCATGGAACTTTGAGATTCGATTTTTTTTTTTTAATTCTTTGTTTTATGCATATCAACTTTTTTAGTACACTTAATTATTGAACCATTTAAGATTTCAAGAGATCTTGATCGGATCGCAAGGTCTCCATGCATAGAAGCGACACTTATACAGGGCAAAAACAATTGATCTGCATTTCTTTTTTCTTAGCAGTCAAATCAAATGGAACCATGCAAGAATATTGATACAGGAGCAGAAGCTCCCAAGCTTGTAAAGTTGTAATCACAATTTCAATAGTATAGTTTGGTTTTCTTTATTAGAGGAACCACGGCAGTGCAAGTCTTAATGGCCAAGTGGCCCAAGCCTATGCATTTCGGCCTTTGGGGGCATCTAACACCCTAGTAAAGGCCCAAGAGCCCAGCCAAGATTGACCCATTACATCAACTTTAGTTTTTTTTTTTTTTTTTCTTCTTTATTTTAAGCAATTTTTTTTTATTTGTCTTTCTTCTTCTTTTTTTCCTAAGCTATATAGTATCATCTATTAATTGTAATCAACTTGATGTTTTATAATTATTTCATTCATCTTAAGAGGATTTTTTTATTATAAAAAAAAAAAGATTTTCTTTTTAAGAGCATATAAATAAGACACGTGTATAATAAGACAGCAGCGTAGGCGTGAACATGACTTGGTAAAGTAGGACAAGAGTTACAGTTCGTAATGGGAGTGCAAACATTTGCATCATATCATTTATCTGAAGTTGTTTTTGTGTGCTATAGAACGACTTGTCGTATTGAAGCATTGTGTTCCATATCTTTTGTTATCACTTATCACTTATCACTTATCAACAAAGTCTCCAATGCCTTCAACAATTAGAGAATCACATAGAATAGCATCTCCGATAGGCTTTCTAAATCTATTTTTGGAAAGCAAACACACAAAAAACTACCTCCAACAACAACAATAAATTTTTTTTAGAGTTGATGTAACAATTGCTACAATGAGATAGAGAAACGACAATAGCAATCAAATTCCAAAGAATAATAACAATCATATTCTTTTTGAAATTTTTACTATTGGAGATTTAAAAAATATAACCGCTAGGAATGAATAAATGAAGATTATAAAAAAAATTATAAAAGGAATAAAGAAAGATGAAAGAGAGAATGAAAAAATAATATTTAAATGAGATAAAGAGTTTGTTGAAAAGTGTAACTAAAAAAGTAGGTAGACAAAAGACAAAAGTAATTGTTTACTCTCCCAATAATACAAAAATTTAGAAAGACTGCTAGATAAGCTCATACTTGAAATGCCTCTAGTTTAGTTTAAGGTTGTAAAAGAATCTGATACAAGCATCTCTCACTTATGAAAATCATATATGGATGTATCTTGGGTGGAACAAGTACTTGAGAACAGCAAGTAGAAACGACTCTTTTCGTAAAGAGCTAGTAAAATGGCATCACACAAGGCTGAGAAACCTGTTGGCACCCAAGCACGTACCCATTCCTGTCATTAGGTCAGGGCGGGAAAAACTAGTTGGAACGTACCCATCCCAGCCTCTAGGCTGGCCAAACCTAGCAGGAGTTTACCCATTCCAGTCTCCAAGCCAACCCCTGCAAAGAAGGTACATATCCATGCATAAACCTTGAACACTCAACGAAATGGGGTCTATAATTAAGTAGATTGTATATACTTTAAAGTTAATTAATTTACTTTTTGATAGTTTATTAGGCAGTAGGAGCCAAGTAGAATGAGGATGTTATGTCCCCAAGGAAGTAGTTGGAGTTGCTGTGTTACACGCTGGAGTGGATGTGCCTCTGTTTCGAATTTGCTTTATCTTTTTATTCGAATTTGTTTTAGGAAAGATAATAATAGCAATCTGAATTGTTATCAGGTTGAAGT
This sequence comes from Notholithocarpus densiflorus, assembly GCA_030021035.2. NCBI lineage: Eukaryota > Viridiplantae > Streptophyta > Magnoliopsida > Fagales > Fagaceae > Notholithocarpus > Notholithocarpus densiflorus. The sequence goes on along the minus strand of JARYZH020001769.1, from coordinate 10,226 downwards.
ATTAGGGAGTTTGGTTAGGAATCGTGCTTATCCTTATCTAGATGTTGAGTTGTTTAAGGGTGTTGGAGTTGTTTATTGTTATCTTGGTCTGTAAAGCTCTTCATGTTATATCAAGAAAATCAATCAGAATATTATTCAGCAATTTGCTCTTGGGAGGTTTGGTTTTTCCTCAAATTAAAACCATATTTATTCTCTTGATCAGGTATGTTACAACAAAGAATCACCATAGCTCCTCGCAATAAATGTGGTGGAAGCCGTGGTCGAGGTGGTTGTAACAACTTGGTATCAAAGCAGGTCATGGATGAATCACGCATCGATCGTTTGGAGGCAGAGATAGGCTCTATAGCAGCGGGGCAAGACAAGAATTCCACGAGTTACAGGAAACATTGATAAAGGCGATAACGTCCATGAATACCCGATTAGACCAAATATCAGGCAGCCAGAGTCTGGAACGAGGGGAGAGTTCACATGATGGTGGGGATCTCGTCGATTCAATCATAGAGACTCTTATGATTCCACTGAGTCTCATGGCGCGATAATTCCAGAAGTTACCAAACTTGATTTTCCTCACTTCAATGGCAGTGAAGATCCAACGAGTTGAGTTTGTCGAGTGGAGCAATTCTTTGAATTTCAAAAAATTTCCGAGGAAAAGAAGGTTCTGTTAACAACATATCATCTAAAAGGCGAGGCATAATTGTGGTATCAAATACTTAAGGAAGAAGAGAAGGAAGTTACATGGCTCACACTCAAGGAAGGGCTGAATTTGAGGTATGGGCCAACGGAATTTGATGATTTTTTTGGAGATCTTACAAGGCTCAAACAGATTGGTTCGGTGCGAGAGTACCAAGCCAATTCGAGAAACTCTTCAGTCGAGTGGGGAAGTTGAATCAGTCTCAACAGGTCGCTTGTTTCATTGGTGGTCTGAAGGAGGGTGTGAGGATAGATGTTCAAGCCATGAAGCCAACAACTTTGTCTACAGTAGTAGGTTTGGCTCGATTCTATGAGGCTAAATATCATAAGCGATCCAATTCCAATTTTGAGCCGAAGAGGGCTGTATCAACTAGCCCAAAAATCACTGGTCGCCCACCTCCATCTACTCCCGCCATTCGAAGGTTATCACCAACTGAGATGAAGGAACGTCGAGATAAGGGACTTTGCTTCAATTGTGACGAGAAGTTTGCTCCTAGGCACCAGTGTAAGAAGCTTTTTTTGATTGAAGGTTGCTGGCCAGAGGAGGATAGCGGTGACGAAACTGGAGTTGTTGAAGAGAAGGAATCTTACAAAGATTTGGAGATTTCCTTGCATGCCATGGCTGGTTCCTTGGCTCCTCAAACCATGCAAGTCCATGGGGTCATCAACCAACAATCATTGGTTGTGCTAGTTAACTTAGGGTGCACCCACAACTTTATTAAAGGGAGGTTAGCGGAGAAGTTAGGATTAAAATGTAACATGGAAGAACAATTTAATGTAAAGGTTGCATGTGGTGGAAGGATCTCTTGCAAAGGAAGGTGCATTGGAGTGCAAGTTCGAATACAAGGGGTTACTCTTGATATGGATTTTTATCTCTTACCATTAGAAGGATATGAAGTGGTTTTGGGAGCACAATGGCTTAGAACGTTGGGAATGATTGAGTGGGATTTCTCTAAACTACTCATGAGATTCCAATATGGTGGGAAAAAAATCTCTTTGCAAGGAATGTCTAACCTACACAAGCAAATTGACAGGAATAAGGTGGGAAAATTTCTTAAGGGGAGCAAGCATGGTGCTTTCATACAATTTCATGCCATTGCTATGGAGGAGAAGGAAAAAATTCCCAACATCCTTATGGATCAAAATCTCATTAATCTCATCAATTCTTTCCAGGATCTTTTTAAGGAGCCCAAGGGATTACCACCATCATGGGGTCATGACCACTATATTCCATTAGTACCTGGAAGCGGACTGGTTAGTGTGAGGCCATATCGGTATCCTCATTTTCAAAAGGCCTAGATAGAATGGCAAGTGGAAGAGATGCTCAAGTCTGGTATCGTGAGGCCAAGTAATAGTCCTTATTCATCACCAGTCTTGCTTGTCAAAAAAAGAGATGGTTCATGGAGAATGTGTGTTGATTACCAAGCACGCAATTGAATTACAGTGAAGGACAAATTCCCAATTCCAGTTATTAATGAACTCCTAGATGAGTTGCATGCTGCAAGGTACATTTCTAAATTGGATTTACACTCAGGTTATCATCAAATAAGGATCCATCCTCTTGACATTTCAAAAACTGCCTTCCGCACTCACTATGGGCATTATGAGTTTCTTGTGATGCCATTTGAATTGACAAATGCGCCATCCACCTTCCAATTTTTGATGAATGACATCTTTAAAAGGTACCTTCGACAATTTGTATTGATGTTTTTTGATAACATTTTGATATATAGCAGTTCTTGGGAAGATCACTTGCAACATGTCAAGATCGTTTTAGACATCTTGCAAAGTCATAATCTGTTCTTAAAAATGGAAAAATGCCAATTTGGGCAAACACAAATTAAGTATCTGGGACATTTGATAGATGTGGAGGCGGTATCGGTGGATCCCCAAAAGGTGGCTGCCCTAATGGAGTGGCCGAAACCCAAGACTCCAAAGGCCCTTCGAGGATTTTTGGGGCTTACAGGCTACTATCGAAAATTCATTCGTGATTATGGGAATATTGCGTCGCCACTGACCAACATGTTAAAAAAGAATTCTTTCACATGGACTTCCGCATCTAAAAGGGCCTTCCAAGATCTTAAGGAGGCAATGACTCAAGCGCCAGTGTTGGCTCTTCCTAATTTTGCAAATGTATTTGTGGTGGAATGCGATGCTTCAGGGAGTGGTGTTGGCGGGGTTTTAATGCAAGAGAGACGACCCATTGCTTTTTTGAGTCAAGCATTGTAGGGAAGGAACTTATTACTCTCAACGTATGAAAAAGAAATGCTAGCCTTGGTGTTGGTTGTTCAGAAGTGGCGACCATACCTCCTTGGTCAAACCTTTATAGTGAGAACCGATCACCGAAGTCTTAAATTCCTATGGAAGCAGTGAATCACAACATATGCTCAACAAATTTGGTTGTCCAAGTTGATGGGGTATGATTTCCAAGTCGAATACCGAAAGGGAAGAGAGAATTAAGTGGCAAACGCACTCTCAAGAAAGGAAGAAAATGCAGAGTTTGCTGCAATCCTCACCCTAGTCCCTAGATGGATTGATACCATTAAGGAGGAGGTGCAAACTAACCCAAAACTACAACACATTGTCAAGCTTGTTCAAGAAGGGGAGGCGGTGGGTCCATGGGAAGTCAAGGAGGGAGTATTATTTTTCAAGAATCGGATTTATCTCAACTCGGATTCTCCGTTACTTCCGGTTATAATCCGAGAGTTTCATTCAAGTACTCATGAAGGCCTACACAAAACATTGCAGAGGATCTGATCAGTCTTTTATTGGGTGGGAATGAAGAAACAAATACAAGACTATATTCGTCATTGATAAGCCAAGAATGTATTGACCCCTTGGGTAAATTAACCAATTAATTAGCCAAGTTAATTAATTAAGTCAATTAACATGCAATACGCGTGGTAGCACAAACAAATCAGCGGAAAATAAATTTAATACGGTGATTTGTTTACGAATGAGGAAAGCCTCCAAGGCAAAACCCCACTGGGAATTTAAGGTCACCACTCTTGAGAATCCACTATTAACAAAACAAGCAATTACAAGTAAAGGAATCCCAGTACTTTATACCAACCTACAGTTGAACCCTTACCCTAATACACAATTGGACTTGTAATGTAGTGACAACCTCTCCTTTCAATGCACGGCTCTGAATACGTGACTAACCAATCGATGCACGGATCTCAGTACATGACTAACACACCAACTTGAGAAAGATGTTGGCTACAAAGTTCTTCAGTTCATCCAGACGATGAAGATCAAGAAGTTCCTTGGTCACAAAACCCTACGGCGTACAAACGCATCAGCTTCTTCAAGAGAAAGATGAACTAGGGCATATGTCTTCGGCCACAATATGCATGCAACAACAAGTGCAACAACCTTATGAAGGCCCTTAAAATAATCCTTATATATGTCTAGGGTTGTGAGAAAAAAAAAACCTAAACACATAGCTTGGATATGCCTAAAAAACAGATCTGAAAAACTAATTTTTGTAATTCTCGATAGATATAGCTGTCAAGCTTATCTGTTGAGCTTCACCTTTTAAATCTCGATAGATACATCTATTGAGCTTTAATGAACAGCACTTCTTCACTTGATTCTTGGACAGATTTGCATGGTTTCAATACTTGGACTTGAACTCTTGTTCCTTGAAGTATTAAACACATCCTAGATCTACCAAATTACAAGTAAAGTGCGTTTTGTCAAAGGATTAGCCAATTCTAAATAACATATGTTCTTAACATGATCCACATATGTCCTAACAGCCATTGTGATGCGTGCCAGAGACATAAGACTAAATGTACCGGCCCAGTCGGCCTTCTCCAACCTTTGCCTATTCCAACTAAGGTGTGGTCTGATATATCGATGGATTTTGTGGATGGTTTGCCCACTTCTATGGGTAAATCAACCATTCTTGTGGTTGTGGATCGGCTTTCCAAGTACGCACATTTCATTCCCATTTCTAATCCATACACAGCTCAAAGTGTAGCCAAAGAATTCTTTGATCATGGTTTTCGATTACATGGGCTGCCTGAATCAATAGTCTGTGATCGTGACCCTACATTTACGAGTAAGTTTTGGGAGGAGTTATTTCGCCTTAATGGAACTAGCTTCAATTTTAGTTCTGCTTATCATCCGCAAACGGAGGTAGTGAATCACACATTGGAGATGCACTTGCAGTGTTTCTCAAGCCCTCGGCCCAAGGAGTGGGTTAAATGGATTTCCTGGGCTGAATATTGTTACAACACAAGCATTCATACCACCTCCAAAAAGACCCTATTTAAAATTCTGTATGGCAGGCCCCCACCCAACTTACTGTCATATGTTGCAGGAACAGCTAGAACTGAAGCAGTGGAGAAGGAATTGATAGCACGAGATGAGGTTTTGAAGGAGCTTCGTGAGAATATTTTGCTAGCACAGTCAAGGATGAAGTTTTATGCATATAAGAAGCGCAAGGAAAGATCATTTGAAGTAGGAGAGTGGGTATAGTTGAGGTTACAGCCTTACCGCCATTTATCTGTGGCTTTGGTAAGAATTTGAAGCTTTCTCCCCGATTCTTTGGACCCTTTCAGATCATACAAAGAGTCGGTGAAGTTGCCTATAAGCTTAAATTGCCTGAAACTTCCAAAATTCATCCAATGTTTTATGTTTCCAACCTCAAGCAGTCACTTGGCCGTAATGACCAACAGGGTACTTCCATGCCAGAAATTGATGGGAGCAGTGGTGTTGTGGGTTCTCTCCCACAAGCTGTTTTGGATAAGCGAACTCAGAGAAATAAAGAAGAAGTTTTTATCCATTGGCAAGGGCTATCACCAGCAAAGGCTACTTGGGAAGATGCTCGCACAATGAGGCTTCATTTTGCTGATATTACCCTTGAGGACGAGGGTCAAATTTAAGGGGGAAGGAATGTTATGTCCGCAAGGAAGCAGTTAGAGTTGCTGCGTTACACGCTGGAGTGGATGTGCCTCTATTTCAAATTTGCTTTATCTTTTTATTCGAATTTGTTTTAGGAAAGATAATAATAGCAATCTGAATTGTTATCAGGTTGAAGTATTAAGGAGTTTGGTTAGGAATCGTGCTTATCCTTATTTAGATATTGAGTTGTTTAAGGGTGATGGAGTTGTTTATTATTAACTTGGTCTGTAAAGCTATTTATATAGCTTCACGTTATGTTAATAAAATCAATCAGAATATTATTTAGCAATTTTCTCTTGGGAGGTCTGGTTTTTCCTCGAATTAAAACCATATTTATTCTCTTGATCATGTCTGTTACAACAAAGAATCACTATAGCTCCTTGCAGTAGACGTGGTGGAAGTCGTGGTCGAGGTGGTCGTAACAGAGGATGACAAGGCATACGTGTTAAGGGTCCATGGAGATGTTAATTCATGCTGGTCCTACTTGATGTTTATCAATATATTACGGAATTTTCTCGTGAATATATAGCCATGTTGTCTTTATAGGCTTGGACAAATAAATTGAAAGTTAGGATTTGTGTGAAAACACAAAAGCTTGTTTAGACCACAATTTTAAAAAACGGCTAGATTGCTTTTACTCTAACTTAAACTAAGTGCGGAAACAAAAGTAAATGAGCGCAAACAACCAATACTACTCTAGTGCATAAACGTGAACAACAAACAATAAAAGTAAAGCACAAGAGTAAGGGAAGAGAGATGCAAACACAAGATAACACCAAGACGTGTTATCAAAGAGGAAACTGAAAAACTCAGCGAAAAACCTCTCTGCGATCCTCTAAGTCGAAATCGATCCACTAGAGAATAAAGTTGGAGTACACGAATAACAAAAGACCCTCCAAGCCTAGTCTACGCAATGTACTTGAGCCCTCCAAGCTCCTACTACCAACGGACTTCTCGGAATCATGTCTTCTCTAGCTTTCCGAATCCCGCAATACGCCCGATTGCATCCGCCAAGCCTCACCGGCTTCTTTTGGCAAGTCTCCAAAGCTTCCCAAGCTCCAAAACACTCACTACACTCTGAAAATGTGTGGGTTGTGTTTGGGTACAAATCTCCTCTCAAGGTATGACAATAGGAGAGGGAAGGAGAAGAGGCTAGAATGATTTCTCACTAAGGATGAATAGCTCTCTCTCTAAAAGATGAGTGTGCGTGTGTGTTGTAGAAAACCTATCTAAAGTTTTTTTCTCTGAATGACCTTTCATACTTTTGTGGGTAATGAGGGTATATATAGTATGGGTGAAGGGTAAGAAAGTCACTTTTAAAATCCTCTAGGTAGAATGTTTTGCGGGTATCTCGCGGGTTAGCTCTTCTCACGAGACACTCGCGAAACTGATAGCCTGGCACGACTCTTCAACTTTCAGCATGTGCTTCTCATGTGACTCTTTCACGGGTAGGCTTCTAGCAAGACACTCTCGAAATCCACTTGTTCATTCAATACATGCTCGATTCTTCACCAACTTAATACTAAACCTAATACAATAAAATCCCACAAAATACAAGGAATAAAATTAAAGCAAATACAACACTTTTTGTCATGGAATAAAGCCAACATAAAACATAGTTGTAAATCACAATTTTACATAAATAAAATATACATATTCTAATAATGAGTTTTTATTTGGTAGTGTGGTTTGGCATTTGTGTAAATTATAAGCAAAAGTCTTTGAAAAATCATGGGCAAAATCATAAGCAATATCTCTATGAATGAGTAAACATTTTAAGTCATTCAATAAAAGTATTCTCATGGATAAAAAACTCAGCTGCTTTTTTATGGTATAAAGCAGCACTAGCTTCAAATTGCACAAGTGTCTACCTGAAATTAAAAAGCATGCAGTATTGTGCCCAAGTCAGTTGCTAATATCATATACGAGCAGTGTCTATTACACACTCTGACGATTTCAGTGCATTTTGTGTGTATATTAGTGTATGAGTAATAGGATTTTTAGACCCTCAAAAGTACATGTTAACCAATTATAAGGTCAAGTAGTTACTAGTCAAATTATGCAAGGTCCTTGGTTATGCAAACAACACTAATATTGTGTGATCAAAATAAAGTGCTGCCGAAAATATAGAATACACAATATGATAACTTAGGAAACCAATGGAACAATTTGTCCCAAAGTAAAAGTCATTGGGGGAAAACCTTCCCAAAAAGCAATTCACTATAGTAAAAAGAAGTTGAAGATCTAGTACAAAAAAAATTTCCCCTAAACTCTACAAACCCTATAGATGAACTTACTTCAAAAAGCTTCTACAACTTCAATACCTTTGAATTCTCCACAAATGACACACCCATGTTCATGACTTGAACCTTCAATCAACTCCAAAAACCTCTTGAATCATTGCAGCACATTTATGGTAGTAGAGTGGCTTTTTAATAATATGCTGAGTATTGAATAGATTTATTTTTATAGATGGAATAGAATGTGTAACAATAATTATTTTTTACTATAAATTTATAAATATGTATTTTATAAAAAAATAACTCTACCTTTAAAATAGCTAGCACACATCTTGTATGCATTAATAGAACTGAAAAGATAACAGACTTAACATTGAAATATTAAGATTGCAGAGTGTAATTCTTAGAAATACACCTATCCTCAAAAGATGTAACAAGCCAGTGAGAACACCTCCAAATTTAACAAGCTAGTAAGAATACCTCCAAATTTGAAGCGGAAGTTGTGGACATCTATTTTGACTGAGCTTTTAATGCTTTAAGACATCCCTGGGCGAAATTAAGCTTGATTTATGAATGATTGCTTCCAACTTTCCGCAAGTCTTAATAATATTAACTATTAAGAGATCTAAAGTCATTCCACCCATGCCTGTAAGTAACAATGTTAGAAATAATAACAATACCGAAGAGTTGGTGGATCATTGGTATGCTTCCATCCTCTTGAAATTTGAGTGGGTTAAGATGTAAATGTGCTTGTACTTCAAGGACATAGTCCTTACTCCAAGAATCCTTAAGCTTGATATACTTCATCACCCATATTTCCTGATGATTAGAGTCAGTCTTATTACTTAAATAGAGAAAATCTCCAAACTCTCCCAAGTACATGTATGTGTTCATCTTTTCTTACTGAGGAAGTGGAGGGAAACTTTCAAAATTTTCATTCTTGAGATCAAAGCAACATTTATATTCAAAATTATTATCATCGCCAACAATCCAATGAAGCGCTCCGTTGAGTGGAACACCAAATAAGTGATCATGAAGGGGGAAAGGGGCATGTCCTATGCTTCACCATACCCTATTTCCTAGTGTGTGAACCATACCAATGGATTGATTAACCAAGTTTTGACCAACCATTATCCTAACAATTTGTAAGATCTTGTACTGATAGTGTTGGAGCTAAACCCAAACGCAAAGACTTCTTTGAGTTTAACTGTTGGTTTTAAAACTGCAATGTTTTTTCCTGTGATTGGATTGCAAACGTAAAGTGAGTTACCCCAAGAAAAAGACTTAAAAAAGACACAAATCAATCCATTACAAAACTATTTGGGTGGAAGAGAAAATCATCTTAGGGAGTAGAAGCTAGACAAAACTACATCGTCCCAAGGCACTAATGATATCAAGAAGGTGCACATTCGGTTTGTGACAATCTCTCTCAAGGATCCCATTAAAGTGATTCAAAAGCAATAGGAAGGTAGAGGTTGACAAAATGTGGAGATGTGAGCATGTTTTTCCAGGTTTTAGAAACACATTAAGAGGAAGTCTTGAAAGTATATCTGTGATGATATTGGATGGTAACTTTGAGATAGCCTTCCCAGTTTCTGCTAACCTTGACATAGTCCTCCGGATTGCACCCCTAGTTCTATCCCTCCTCTCCATGTGATGTTGCTACGTTTTTCTGATTTATTTTCTGATTCCTTCCCAGAAACAGTGTTGTTTTTACTCAATGCAATTAATATGGACATCTTTCTTTCTTAACCTTTGTCTCTTTCTCTCTCTCTTTTTTTTTTTTTTTTTAATGAAAAAATATAAAAATATTTAAATAACTTTCGTTTTTAAAAAATTAAGTAATATTACACCATTTAATAACTTTTTATTGAATTATTATCTTGAAATTCTCACAGTTGGATTATATATCATTTATATTTTTAACACGCAAATAAAATTTAGTGTTAATTAAATGTTGTTAACTTTTTCATTTATCAATTTTTTTAATTTCAAGTTTTGTATCTTATAACTATGCATAAAAGATGGTATATAAATCAAAGTGTAAACAACATCTAGTTAGCATGAAATTTGGCATGTATGTTAAAAACATTAAAAAAAATGTAATCTAATGATGAAATTTTTTAAATATTGATTATATAAAAGTTATTAGGTGGTGTAACATCGCTTATGATCCGTTTGGATTGAGGGAGAGGAAGGGGAAGTAAAGGAGAATAAAGTAAAATTGGCTCAAAATTAGCCTATTTCCAACCAACTCAACTCTACTCTACTCCCTCCACTCTTCCTCCCTTCCCTCTAAATCCAAACACACCCTTAAAGTTACACTAGAACCCAACTCTCTCTCTCTCTCTCTCTCTCTCTCTCTCTCTCTCTCTCTCTCTC
>JARYZH020001768.1:0-22628 GCA_030021035.2 Notholithocarpus densiflorus | reverse complement strand
TATGGAGATGATTAGGCGTCATTAAGGGAAGACTTATATTTCAATTTATATTGTCGGAGTTATACCATCTCCACAAGGACCATTGACGCATGAGGCAACTGAGAGAAATACTAATGAGGGTGGTCCTAACAGTGATGATGAGAATGAATGGGCATGATTCTAGTGATGGGGATGAGTTAGGTGGTGTGGAATTTGGTGTTCGATGAAATACCTGATAGGAATGAGGTTGTTAATACTGGATATTAAGTGTAGAAGGAGTGGTCATTATAACAGAACCAATCCTTTAGAGGGCAAGTCAAAGGCAAAGGAGGAGGAGAAATAGAAATATTACTATTATGCTTTTGGTTATGCAATGTAAATGATATACACGTCTGATAGTGCACCTAACCCAAGTCAAGTAAGTCTACACTTGAAATAAGCATGTATTACCATGTATTATATTTTTATGCATGTTTATTTATGCTCTTGGTTATGTAAAGTGGTGACATTCACCCCCTTTTTTTGTGCTTGTGCAGGGTGCATGGTGAAATGCTAATTTTGAAGCTGCAAGTGCACCTAACCTGTAACAAGTAGTCCTACTCATAAACATTCTATAACCATGTATTATATCCTGTAGACATGTTTATTTATGCTCTTGGTTTTGCAAAGTGGTGGAATCACCTGCCAGATCTATTCAAAACATACAAATTTTATTTTTCCATAAGTGTATCTATGTATGGGGTTGGTGGGAGGATTTTAACGTTGCAACATTGAAAAATTTAAGACATTTCTCAAGTCTCATCTAATGGCTATTTTCCTGAGCTTAAGTTATCTCATACATATGAGCATCATTAGTGTATAAAAATGAAAGAATCTACTGCTAAAAATGTAATATCCAAATTTCAAACCACTCCAGACTTTGGAGAGTACACCTGTAGCAGATGAACAGAGAATCCATATAGCGCATACAACAGTCATTGGCTAACCAAGTACTATGACTACACATAGTATCACTCTCTCTGGCAGCCAAATCATGTGTATAGGAATGAAAGATTCTGATGCTAAAAAGTAATATCCAAATGTTTCAAACCAATCCAGACATTAGAGAGTACAATTGTAGCATATGAAAATATAGTGCATTCAACAGTCATCGGCTGAACAAGTATTATGACCTATCAAAAACAATATCTTTGGCTGCCAAATCCAGAATATCAGCACAAGAAACAACTCTAGGGCATAATTCTTCAAAGCTCTGACTTGATAATGTTGATTACACCAGATATGATCTTGAAAGCAGCACCATTATTGAACATTTACCTTGTATGATTTATCAGGCTAACAAATAAACTTTTCAGTCCTGGCCAGCAAGTAAAGATCATAATTCATGATGCAAAACATAAACATAGCAACTTCCTCAGAGACCAAATCAATTTTTTGATAATTCAGAAATTCTATTAGCGAAAAACAACTGATACTACCAGAGATGCTTATCCCAAATACAGAGCAGTAAGCAAACAACAGATATGCAACACATGTTCCATACAGAAATAATAGGTAAAGAAAATCACCAATAGAACAAGCCACACAAATTTGATAAAACTAATCTACATTTAGCACAAATGAAAAAAAATTGCACTCAACCAGCAACTAACAACCAACCTAAGCTAGCAGCATGAAGCTACAGTACCAGTATCTCAGACAAAGCTTCCAGCAAACATAACTACAGAACCAACTTCTAAGGATTCACTAAGACAACCATATAAGCTTGCTAACACAACTAAACAAAAGTGAGTTACAATTGAACCTTAGAGGTCGTTAATGCTGTTTCCTCCCAAGAAAACTATGAAAAGCAAGAGTCATGCAACCCAAAAAACTCTATACAACTGCCACAAAGGAAGCATGAAAAATTAAAAAGCAAATACCAAAAGCAACAGAAGTAGAGCCAACAGCGTGAGCATGACAAATAAAAAAGAGTACGATTTTACCATTCAAAAAGTGTGGGGCCTTTTAGGAAAGCGTGTTCCTGTCATATCCATATCCATGTCAACCTGGAAGCAGATGAACAATAAATAATTTTTAGTATTTTTCTTTTCTTCCCCTAAAATTATCAAGTTTAATGCCTCTACCCGTCATAATTTTTTTTTAAGTTGCAGACTCCCTACCTCAAGCTGTTGAACTTGAACATCATCTGCTTTTGCTGTGAGTATACAAACATAGAAAAACAAGCATTCATTTTAGATATGAAAGAATAATCTCTAAGTGAACAAAACTAAAGTCAACACTAGTCCAATAAAACGGAATTTAACTTACCCCACAATTATTCTACAGCCAGTATGTCTGCTGTAGATGGACGTACAGAAGGATCTTTTGACATCAAGTCCCGGATCAATGAGATAAGATCGGGATATTTCCAATCGTCAGGAAAGGTAAGAGTTTTTTGCAACTCATTCAACTTTTCTATCCTTCTCGCTTCTGTTTTACTGGGATACAAGAGTCCAAACAGCAAGACTCCAAGGCTGTAGACATCCGACTTCTGAGTAATCCAGGAATTTCTCATCGCTTCTGGACTTTTATAGAAGTGGTGTCCGTAATCATTTGAACTTTGTACCCCAAATTCTCCATCTTTGACTTCCATAAATTTTGCTGCATAATAAAAAACAAGTTAGAACCATGAAATAAAAAAATTGGTGAACTAAGATTTATTCTTAAAAAATAAATTAAAATAACAATCCACACCTAGTCCGAAATCTCCAATCTTGATTTGCTTCTCAGAATCTAAAAATAGATTCTGAGAGCATATGTCTCGATGGATTAAACCTTGACTATGAATATAGTCCAATCCTTCGACAATTTGTCGAAAATATCTCAAAGCAATCTCCTCACTAATTCCCTCTCTGAATACTGTTTCCAGCGTCTTTGGACAGTATTCCATCAAAATATAAATGCAAGACCTGGAAGGATCTCTCTTCCCACTTGAGTCATCACTCGAACTATCAAATTCCCCAGCAAATTTCTCAAAATTGTAACTGTTATCACCTCGCCAAACCTGCACAAGCAAAGCATGTGTTAGTAATTTTTTATAAGTACTAAATCTCTATTAAAGTAGAAGAACTATCCCATGTATCTCAACAGAGCCTAGAAAATGAGACCATTCAAACAATTACATTATAAAAACTGATTTCAGCTAAACAACAGACTTCCACACTGTCAAATGTACAATGATTCCATTCCCTCCATAGGGTCCACAATTGGCAAAAAAGAGCTAGATTCCAAACAAAGGAAGAGGTTTACCAAACTAATTCCTCTAACCTGAAAGTAGTTCAAAAAAGCTATTTTCTCTTTAAATTTAAGCCACAGCCAGTACTCATCTCAAACATTTACCAAGCCTCAAAACACATCAAGCAAATATTATAAACCCCTAACATAGCCAAAACAAATTAACAAGACAAATCCCCCAATAAAGATATTTGCCACACATAACACTCTTCAGACAGAAACACCATGAGAAAACTAATTACACAATTTAGGGCATTAAAAATACCAAAATCAGTTAGGCAAATTTATTTTTATTTTTGATAAGTAATAAAATCTTATTAGCAAATTCATCAATTACACTGGGAGTATACTAGCTGAAAGTTAAATTACAGTTCTAAAATTACAAAGATCAATAAGCTCAGAGAAGTTTGAAATGAAAAAAATCCCCGAAGCTTTCATCCACTCTAGCAAAGTCTTAAAAAATCAGTTAGGCACATTAGCCATTGTTTTGGTTGTAAAGCTAAATCAGAACTTTTAAACAAATGAGTAATACAATAAAGATCATGGAAGGAGATTCCAATTTCTCCATTTGCTTGTAAGAAACTAATAAACTAATAGATTTATATCTCTTTTGTAGTATCTTATGCAGAATCTATGTTATCACATGGTTATATTTTTCAATACCTGATAGTAGCGAACGACGTGTGGGTGATCCAAGCTAGCCATAATCCTAGCCTCCCTGACAAACACATTTTAGAATACAAATTCATCACTAAAAAATCATTAAAAATTAAAACAAACAAAACATCAAACAATAGAGTTTATGTGCTACAAACTTATGTTCTAATAAACTTACTCAAGGATTTTTTTCATCATCATCATCCTCTTCAATAAAAATCTTCTTTAATGCATATTCATGTTGATCTAACATATTCTTGCATAAAAAGACTTGGCCAGAACTACCTTCAGCTGCAAACATTTAATACATTGTTACAAAATAAACTATTAATAGCATCAATATATACAACGCTATAAAATTTGCATTACCTATCCCTCTCAATATCTCATACTCAGTAGCCGCAGAGAAAAAATTGCCATGATCTTCCATAAAAAGAAAAAATTTATATAAAACAAGTTTTAATCAATAATTTCTAAAAAGGAATTTACACAAATTATAATCAATGCGGGAGAAAACAGAGTAAGAGAGAGTAGAGAGAGCAAAACAGAGAGCGGAGTAAACTCACCGGATCTGATTTGTGCCATCGGAGAAGTCAGTACGATCGGAGAAGACACTGAGAGAGCAAAATAGAGTGAGAAAGAGTAGCGAGAGAGAGAGCGCAAAAGAGAGAGAGCAGAGAGAACTCACCTGATCGGTGCGATCGGAGATGAACAAACGTGCGATCGGAGAGGAACAAACGATGTCAATGAGATAGCAATATAGGGTGAGAGAGAGTAGAGAGAGAGAACGAGCAAAAGAGAGAGAAGAGAGAAACTCAGAGAAATGGAAGAGTGAAAAATGATTTGGCTTTGAGCGGGAATGTGTAGGAATTATAAATAGTAGGAAAAAAAATTAAAATTAAGTTTGTTCAAAAAGAAAGGAAAAAGAATTTGGATCGGGTATGGGCTATGTCATGGGCCTTATTTCCGTGTGTGTGTCCAGTCTTAATGAGATGGGCTTGGGTTTGTGAGAAATAGGTAAAAAAATTATTTATACCAAGGATTAAAAATTAAAATTTCAATATCTATACTATATACTAGTATATATAAGAGGATTTTCCTATTTCAAATGAATTTTTGTGTGATTCAAAAATACCCATGAAATATAACTTCATTTAGAAATAAGGTCATAAATGTCAAATTACAAATTTCATTTTGAATTCAAAAAGAGAATTTCTAAAATTTACGATTTTTTTTCCCTTCACATTCAAAAAAGAAATTACAGTTTATCTTTAAAGTTTATCTTTTTTATTTTTTTGAAAAATAAAAAATATATATTTTAAAATTATAATAGATGCAAATTATTAACATTTACTCAAAAAAATAAAAGAATATAAATTGGACCGAACTAAATCAAGAATATGAATTGGTTGATTTCAATAGCTCTACTAGATTTTAATTATTGTAAGTAAAATCCAACTCACCTAAGTACTTAATAATCAATGAATATATATAACAAAAATACCCCTAAAATCTCTAAAATTGCCAAAATACCCTTAAATCAGAAAATTACCAAAATGCCCCCTAAAACCATGTAAAATAACCAAAATACCCCAAACCCTAAAAATGACTAAAATACCCCTAAACCTTTTAAAATGTCCAAAATACTCATAGAACTTAAAAATGACCAAAATACCCACAAAACCTCCCAAATGATTACAATACTTATAAAACCTAAAAAATGACCGAAATACTCATAAAACCTCTAAAATGACCAAAAATAGCTTTGAAACCTCTAGAATGATTTCAAAAAATACCCTAAAATCTTTTAAATGACTAAAGTACCCCCTAAAACCTTAAAACGACAAAAAATATTCTTGAAACCTCTAAAAAATGTTGAAACCAAAATTTTTGCTAGGGGGAGCCAAGGTATGTAACACATGTGGGTGAAGTTCCACATTAAATAATGATAAAATGAACGAATGGTTAACATAACATATTTGAGTTCATACCATTGAGTTTATGCCTTTTGGGTTAGGTGTGTTTGTACTATAACGTTATATTAACTACTCAAAGAATCACCCTTAGTTAATCATCTCCCCAACATTTAAATAGAGTGAAAAAATAAAAATAAAAACAAAAAAGTAAAATAATCGCCAGCTATAAAAAGTGTGAGGTTACTTGAATTTTTTTTTAATTAAAATATTGAGTAGGTCTAGATAAGAATCAATAAAACTAAGTCAAAATTTTTAATGTTAGTACTTAATAGTATTTCTTTATTATATATATTGGCTTGTGTTATGTGCAAGACCTGTTGGAATGATGACATGTGATAAAAAGTGAACACGTGTCACCATCCCAACATGTTATATACGCTATACGCCATGTAATCTTTTGGCTCATTTCAACAGCTCTATTAAATTTTAATTGATTTTGTTATTTTGTACTTGGACCATATCAACTAGAAAATTGTAATTTTGAACTACTTGATAAATTATTTGGTACTTTGGGTAGACTACGGCAATTATGTCCAATGGTCTATCCACCCAAAATAAATTCCTCATGTCTTGCTCGTTTCGTCAAATCTTAATCACATAATACTAAGAGAACCAGAGATTTAGCTTGGAGTGAACGTATGAAACATAGAAGTTTAGGGGGGTGTTTGGTAGTGTATTTTGAACGACAGTTTTCAGTGTTCAAACAACATTACATGTATTTTCACACATTTTTTTACCCACACGTATTTCTAAAACATACAAAAAGTTACTAGAACAACATTACCAAACGGGCCCTTAGAATTCAATAATTAAAAATATGCTAAAATTGAAGACTAAATATACTATGAAAAATAAAACTAGTATCCCTTTAATGTTAACAAGATATTAATAAATAAATAAATAATACACAAAATTAGAACTTTCCCAACTCGGCAGAAGCAAAAATTGAGGACAAGCTAAGACATTCATTCATGACTCTCCACAACTGTAGATGCTCGACAAGTCGATCAGTAGGAAAAAGAGCTTAGTGGTTCTTTCTTTCTTAACTTTCTAATTATGTGGTCATGGAGAATGAGGCACATTAATGGCTAAACTTTTCAAGTTATACATTAGTGAACATCTTGGAGGGGACTTAAAACTTGAGCTAAAGTCACATGAGTACTCTCTGAATTAAAATGTCAGAGAGGCACTCATAAGAATAGAAAAATAAACTTGAGAAAACAGTAACAATGTAATCCTTAACTTTTGCATTTACTTCATGTGCACCCAGCAAGTCAATGGTGTTCAGAGATGTCCTTGCCTGCGTGCCACTTAGAGAAGCCATTCTCTAGGGCATCCCTCATCCATGGATGCCGGCACCTATCCAGTGCCTGTGGTACAGTCAACCAAGTTCGGTTTCGGGTGCTCTGCTCTGGCCATGACTCAAGCTCCTCCTTGACTAACAAAGCAAACATTGCAGCTTTACATGAACCTTCTGGGCAGAACTCATCTTGGTGGGTTTTACTCTTAAAGGGATAATAACCCAAGAAATCCTGAAACCAAGAAATAGAAACAAACTTAATGTATAACTTGAATATGCCATAATCAAAATAAGTGCAGCAATATCTTTCAGTATTTTCTTAAAACCTTTCCGCTAAACTGTAACAAATGTCAACAACAACATGAGTGGAAACTGTCCAGCATTTTGCTAAATCTAGGACTAGGATGCCAAATATTGTATTTTTAAAAATTCAGTAAACAAACAAATAATAATTGCAACAGCAATCAAAGTTTTATCTGTATTGAAATGTAGGCATCTAAAGCGACAATCACAACTAACAAGGCAGATATATACAAACAAAAAACAGAATATTATTGCTTCTCCAAAAGCAGTCCAAGATAAACATGGGAGAATTAAGCAAACTGATAATGCAACAATTGAAAAATAAAAATCAGATTAACTTCAAGACCTTCAAAAGATTAAGTGACTGTAAAATAATCAAAAGGGTTTATAACAATATCACACAAGTTCAATGGAAAAAGAAGAAGAAAAAAACAAGAACAACATCAAATTTATTAAAATCAAAATCACCATTAGTTCCCCTCGAACTCCAGCCTCTTCAATAGCTTCCCTTACTGCTGCCTCCTGAACAGTTTCATCATTCTCCCAACCACCCTATAAAAGGAAAAGAACAATTCATGAAAACAATTGTGTAATTATCACCTCCCACTTTCTAAATGATGGTCGGGAAAGCAAATAACAGAAATTTATAAAAGCCACACCAAATAGAATTTCCCAAGTAATCATAAACTAGCTAATTTGCACTACATTTGAAAAAGACTTACCAATAAAAACTGCAAATAAATATCTCATGTTGCTTCCCAAAAAAGAATCCAAACTTTTGAATTCAATGAAGGAATTCCCAAATTCTTATTACTTGTCAAAAACACACGTCATCAGTTAGGGACCATCAATGATCAATCAGATATGCACCGGCATAAATCTTGATATTGGTTTAATTTAAATTGCATTGCTACATATTGAGATTTGGTTCAAGATCAGTTAGTTTCCTTAGAATAAAAGCTTCCTGCCCAATACCTTCCAAAATATAGTTCTACAGCACACTATGACAGAAGCTAGAGTGTTGACATATGTTGACATATCAACTGCCACAGGCCTCCATGCATTTCTCCAATAGTTAAGTTGGCCTGGCAACTGTGAACCATCTACAAAACTCCCACAATTTCCATTCCTCTACTCATGTACTTGGGTGTCATCGCCTGAATACCTTCTAATATGGTTTATTTATTATTAAATAGAACTTGCATATTTGCCAAGCATAATAGAATCCATGCATGGCTGATCATAAATCTCCACATCCTTCTCCTGTTTAACTGACATTGATGTATTTTGGTCGGTTTCAAGTTGCTTTGCTCATTGCAGGGGATTTAGGGCATTTTGCACATTTTAGCAATGTGTATATTCTAATCAATTTAGATGTTGGGGGAATTTTGGTCGTTTGCTAGATATTGAGATTTGACTGCACATTCTTGCTGTTTCAGGGGTATTTTGGTAAATTTAAAGGTTTTGGGGTGATTTTAGTCGTTTTAGATCTTTTGAGGATATTTTGGTGAATTAAGAGGTTTCGGGGGGTTTTTGTTTGGACATTTTGTGGTTTTGGGGGTATTTTGGTGATTTTGGGAGTATAATGGGCATTCTAATGATTTCTAGGGTATTTTTTTTAGGAAAAAAAAAATTTATTTTTGCAGTAAGAATTGCCAAAATATCAAAAAATCGATCAATACACCAAAACCTCAAAAACGACCTCCTAGAACTGCCAAAATGACTAAAATGCACCACGATTGTAAAAAATTGCCCAAAACCCTAGGAAATGACAAGAACTCCCCTAAAACGACATCTATATTCCCAGAAACTTTTAAAATGATCAAAATACCATTTAATCCTCATAATAAGCAAAATATCCTTGAAACCTCTGAAAATGACAAAAATACCCCAAACCAGCAAATAGAACTGCCATAAGCCATACAGAATAAAGTTTTGACAGGGGACATATAATCAAGAACTGGACTAACCAATCAGCTAAAAAAACATAAGGAAAATGGAAAGCAAGAAGTTGGCATGACAACTTCTGCAAAGAATTTGGAGACTGTAAATTGATTTGAAAGCATGTTCATTTCCTATTGAAAAATCCAACTTGTACTGCACTTGGCCTAAATATTAATCTCCAGTGTGTGTGTGTGTGTGTGTGTGTGTGTGTGTGTGTGTGTGACAGAGAGAGAAACCATAACATTTTAATGAGCAAGCTAGCAGAGAAGTGAACCAAAAATAGATAACAATTCTCATCAAAGTAAATTTTCAGGAAAAAAAAAACTACTTATTACCTTTGGAAACAGGAGACCTGGCCCACTAGTTGAGTTAATCATAAGCACCTCAACAATCTTCTCAGAATTCGAATTGCCACTCACATCTGAATCTCTATACCTAAATGGAATACACCTGTAATAAATCTGCTCAGTTAGCTTCAGTGCACCAAACATAATAGGAATCTTTTGCCGATACCCCTAATGTTACAACCAATAATATAAGTCCCAACTGAAAAAATATATACATTATGATAAAACTTTCTTCTTCTTTTTTATATTGTTACAAATTTTATTTTTTAAGAAGAAGAAAACTATTTTATTAGAAAGAGAAAATCAATACTTACAACCAGAATACATTGAATACCTAAAATAAGTTACACTTTAAAGTTTTAATACTCAACGAAATCTACAAAAGGAAGTGAAATAAACACTGCCAAAACCTGCAACCCACTGATACAAAGATTGCCATATGACTCCACATCAATGAATATGTGATTAAACCTGTTTCCATATGGTCCACATAAGGCATAAGTTTGATCGTGAATGGCCTACAAACAGATGCATGCAAGTGCAACCCCAGAAAAGATGGCACACACAGGCATCTCACATCAACCGTGTTTGGTGCATTCCAATGTCTGTCTATTCCATGTTCATTAGAGCTACTTCACAGAAACTACTGCAGATATCAAGGACACACTAGGCACTTGTTTAAGCAGATATCAAGGATTATCAACTAAACAAATTAGGCTAATTATCAAGAGCAACCTCAACCTCCCTCTTGAAAGAAGCTTTTGAAGAATTGTCACAGATCAATACTCTTTTCCTCAATTATATTCCTTCTGGCCCTAGCCCTTCATCAATAAGTGCAAATTACAGTGGTAGACCATTGGCAAGTGATATCAAAGGGTCAAGCAGGCACTGTGCGGACATGTGATTAAGTTGCCCTTCTGATGCAGGAGCATAGAGACAGATTATGTGGCAGCCATGTGGGTGACACGTCATTTTCTTCATGTGTCCAAGTGACTTTTATTTGTCACTAAATTTGGTCAAAATTATTATGGAGTCATGTTGGAAAATGTTAGAGCCTAGTATGTGTTTATAGGAGGTTGTCTACCTAGGAAGTAGGAAGTTGCCTATTGCGTTGGAAGTAGTCCAACCATTATTGTATGAATATCATGCATTGTATTTGCCTATAAATTCAATGAGAAATGAGAACAGTAGAGAGTGTTTTAATTCAGAAAATTATTTCTTAATTATAAAAATAAAAAAAGTAAAAAAAAATTCAGAAAATTTTTTGCAAGTGTTTTGCCTTGGACATAACACATTGTATTCATTCCTCAATCAAATAATCTACTAAGAATCTCATCTACACTATAATGTCGCCCAAATTCACTACAAAGCTGCTCAAAGGTTATATCACGCTTAACAGTGGTGAGAATCTTACCTTTACCAAATGCACCTTGTTTATGAAGTTGAATAACCATTAGGGTAACCTACTACTTCCAATTCAATAGTTTTATTTCATAAAATGCTATCAACCAAGTCATTGCGACTTCTCATGGTGTCAAAGATTCCAATAACACAGACAACAAAAGGCAGAACAGCTGATATGCAAACACGAACAATGAAACAATTCATTGCTAAATAATTGCCTAAATGTGTTCTCTGGCTTCTTCTTTTTTTTTTTGTTGAGAAGTCATCCACCCACCATTATCAGCTCTTCAATCGCATTCTAAAATTCACTTCACACAACCCCTCCTAACAAAACCTATTCTATCACACCACAACCTCACATTATTGAGAAAATGACTTCACAAGGCTATCTTATCCTTACACTTGCATGGTCCTTCTCAAATATAATCCATCCCTTTCCCAATTCTAAATCGCATCCCATAATAACTTTATCCATTGTACCACAGACCAACAAATTCCTCATCCTCATCCTCCTCCTCCTCCTATCCCTTTCAGCAAGCATCCCCACAAAGCCAATATCTAAATTCCCTAATCCAACTTCTACCACCACCCCAACACAACTCATAAAACTAAATACCAAATCAAAAAAGCAGGAATTTACTAATCCAAACAACACCTAAGCTCAACAATCTCATTTACACCCAAATCACATATTCTTCCAAAACCCACTTCTAAAACATCACCACAGATCTCTTTTCTACTTTTTTTTTTCTTTAATTTATAAAAAAAAAAAATAGCCCTCTAGACTTGCTTTCTACGCGCGACTGGTGATCCAAATAATAAAATAAAAAGAAAAAAAAGGTACAAAATCAATTTTGAACACATTGCCCCAGCTGAAAACGACTCCAATATTCTAAAAACTTAAACAGAAACAAAACCAAAAGCCACATCACATCACATCACATCAATCAACATTAACACATACATATATAAATAGTTGAGCATTCATACAAACACCACACATGCATGCATATATAAGAGAGAGAAAGTAAAACGAAAAAAAACGATGCGTATACCCAGCAACAAGGCGACAACCAGCATCGTAGCGCTGTTGATGCCGACCCGTGCGGGCCACCAAATCACACATAACTACACTCTCTCTCTCTCTGTCTCTCTCTAGATTTTTTTGTCAATGAAAATCAATCTTTTCTTTTTTCTCTCCTCCTCTCTCTCTCTGTACCAACAACATTTACCAATTACTCCACTTCTACCGCCATCCACGGCGGCGATGGCAATTCTCAATGCGACGTCGCATCAGAAATCTCAAAAAATCAAAAATCACGCGGTGGGGTGATATTATTTTGATATATTGAGGGGTCTTTTTCTTTTTTGGGTGTGATCTGGTGGTGCGTGGAGCAGTGTATAACGGTGAGGAATTGAATCAGAGAAGGACGTGTGGAATTTGATTTTAGATATAAAGGATTTGATTGGAGGGTACACTTGGAGGCTTGTGGTTTTGGTTGTAGGTGATTGGCGAAAGTGGTGAGACGAAGTCAACTCACGGTGGGTTTATAAAAAAACTTTAAAAAGGCATGCTGTGTTTGGATTTGCGTTTTGAACGGGATGGTGGGATTAAACGGTGAAGATTTAGTGGGGCCACTTGTCCCTTCGATCTGATTTGCACATTTTTTTTATTTAGTACTACTATTTTACTTTGTTTTATGTTTTATCTCTCACCCCCAAAAAATAATTTTAAAAAGTTTTTTTTATTTAACAAACATTTTAGTTTCTTAAAAAAAAAAAAAAATTTAACAAACATTTTTTATATGAAAATAATATTTAGGTTTTGTGTTAGTAGTTGGTAGTATGACTGGATAGATATATGCTGTGTTGGTGATAATGTTTTTAGAAAATGAGTCATTTTTAAAAGAAATATTTTCTATAAAATTATCTCATTTTTCTATGTTTGATAACTACCTTAAATAAGTTGAAAAATAATTTTATAACTTCCCTTATTTAGCTTGCTGTGAGATAGAGTTATTTTCCAAAAAAATATTAACGGAAAACATTCTCTAAAAATAAGCCATACTCTTTCTCTTAATCTAAGATAGTTTTCTTTTTACTCATTTTTCTAATGCTACCAAACACTAGAAAATACAAAAAACTATCTATACACAAAGTTCCATTGAAACAAACAGAGCGATAGATAAACTTAGATTTTTTTTTTTTCCTTCTCTTTTCCTTTCAAAAAATAACAACAAAGTATAAATAAGACCCTTTAATAAAGAATAAATAAATAAATTAGACCTCCAATAAACCATAAACTAAAAAAAGAAATATGATTTTGATTATCTTTGTGCATATAAATAATTTTTTTAGATGGTTTCAGCCTATGACGTCTGCTCTTGATAATTGCTCTTTGATCATCATTAGATTAAGATATTAATTAGTTTTTGATGTAGACGCGGATTGAACCCAAGATCTCTTATTCGACAATAAGAGATTTGCTAGTTGAGTTAACTGGAACACACTCTATATAAAATATATATAACTACTGGTCAACAATTGCATGAAAATTTTTAATAAAATATAAATTTTTTCTTTAAAAATGGTTTATTTCTCTCTTTTATTTTATATTTAAATATAAAATTTGATATTATGATAGTTATTAATAGTCATTTATTATAATTGTATTTGTATATTAAATATCATTAAATAAGAAATTGATCATTATGATAGTTATTAATGGATATTATAATGATCTTTTTTCACATGGAACTATTAAATATATAATTATGGTCATTATTGATATGTATTTATTATGGTTGTTTTTGTATATGAAATTATCTATTCTATTTTTTTTATGCAAGATAGAAATTCTACTCTAACCTAATCTAAGTATATATGTGTGTGAAGCTCACTCCTAGAAACTTAAACCCTGCCCCTTGCCCCCCTCCCCACCCTACAATAATTTTGTACTTGTGAAATGACCATCACGCCAATGGTTCGCGGTGATTATTGTATTATTTAACGAAAATATGATATGTAATTATAATTGGGTGTTTAAATATCGAATAGAATTTAAACTCAAATAAGTGTATATAAGTAATCATGGTGATTATTAATAGGTATTTATTGTGGTTATGTTTGTATATGGAACTTGTAGCGTAACAAATTAGTACACCCCAGTCCAAAGCGCGCAAGACCCGGGCCCAATAAGTCCACTGCAATATGTATTTGTAGAGAGTGGGCTTAAGAATTAGATTTGAATGGTGAGGGCTTCGTTTTTCCTATTCTCAAAGACAAACTAAGAAGCAGTTTAGAAGGCCCAAAGCACACCAAAATAACTTGGAATAGTTCTGTTTTATATAGGTCCGAGGAGGAACCCTTTTGTTGTGTTGTGTACGTTACAAATCTTCCTTTACCCTTCTGTTTTTCTCTCTCCTTCTTCCTCCCTAAAAATCCGTCCCCCTCCAATGGAGGAGGAATGGCATTATATAATCATATTCTAAGAATCCTATCCTTACACTTGTCACTCATCTAAGGTGCCCCTTGATACTTATCCCACCAGATCTTTTCTTTGGCCTCCCTGTGAGAGGTCATAGTCTTGGTAGCACTGTTCAGAAGTCTTCTCCACATAAATGCGGCCAGAAAAGTAGTTGCAGGATATTTAATGTGGTGGTAGCAGCTTTTCTTCAGATATTTTCGGGGATCTTTTCCTTCCCAGCAAGCTCACCGAGTTTGTTTCTGTCATAGGGGATTCCAGGAAGATTACTTTAGCCATTGGGATTCTTCCTTGAACCGACAACTTTATATCCGAGGACTATACCCTCCTCGGACGGAATCGCCGGTCCTATGTGCGAATCATTCGAGAGTAGAATGCTTGATAGCTGCAACATTGCTCGGCCCATGAGTACTCCTCGGACCAAGCCCACGGCCCAAGATGTGTGAGTCTTGGTTATTTGTCCCCACAGAACTATTTAAATTTTTTTTTTTAGAGATGAGCTATCTAATTTATTATTTAAAGAAAATAAGATATGTTATTCTAATTAAGTTTTTAAATGTAGAATATAATTTAAACTTAATTATGTGTGTGTGTAAAATTGTGAGGTTTCAAAACTTATGTGGCAAAAATCATGAGGTTAACCAAAAAAATGTTTTCAGTTTTATATTATTATAGACTATAGAATATATATTATAGATAGGTAAAAATTAGTAATCGAAAGAAACAAATACATAACTATTTATAAAACAAAAACAAATTCATGCCTTGTACTTATAACAATATTTTAAAATAAGTAAAAAAAAATTAATTGAAAGGCAAAAAAAAAATATTACAAAATTTTATCGTATGTTAACACATTAAAATATTACTTAACAAAAACAAAATCAATTAATTAGTGAGCATAAAAGAAAATGGCAAAATTTAGGTATAGTACTTAGGTGTTGTTCCTTAAGTTTTCTTCTTAAGATTTTGCCATGTGGATTTTTTCTCATAGGATGGAAGTGTATTTTTTAGTTAAGTAGCCACATGGCTGAATCTTAAGAAGGAAACCTAAGGAATAGCACTTAAAGTACTGTATCTTTGTTTTGTCCAGAAGAAAAAAATGACGATTTCTGTCTTACCTTTGATCAAAGTGTTTTTTTTTTTTTTTTTTGGCCTACTGATGATAAACATATAAGAAAGTCTAAGGATATAACAAATTCTCACAACACTAATTTTGAGTTATGATAGATCCCAATATAATTTTATTTCACTCTATTTTAACCTATTGTGAGTTAACACTTCAACTTATTATTAAAATGTTGTGAGATTTGTTTTTGTCCATAAAAGAAGTGTAAACATATATTACTACAAATTTATAGACAAAAGTAATATATAACTAAAGTTCTCAAATTAGTCTACCCCAAGCAAGTCTAACAACTAATAAGTACCAAGCATATCAAAAAAAAACTAATAAGTGCGCAAAAAAAAATTGTGGAAGTGTATGGGGACACTTATTTGCTTCTCAACATGTGTGAACCAAACGTGCTATTGTGATTGTCTAACCATTAAGCTCAAAATTCATTGGTGCCTTTTTTGTAAGAGGGTATATGCACAATTGGTTCCCAAATTAGGATCTTGTGCAATACACTGGGTATTGAACGAGGTGCAGTTACTCTCATTCCTCTCACAAAAACATTTTTCATTTTTTTATTCAAGGATTGGAATTAAAAGTTCCTTTTTTAACTTTCAATCTTAGCCATTAAGAGTAATTGCACGCAGTGCAATTCAAATCTCAATCCCTAGTTATTTCACAGGATTTGTTTTCAATAGATAGGATGCCCTTGGACCCATTGGTGGCTCCCTAGGTTTTAAAAAAACACCTATTCCTCCTTACAATTTTTCTTAAAAATGAAAAACATATATATATATATATATATATATATATATTTGGTTAAAAGGGAACTTCATTAAACTAAAGAGCCAAAATGGCTAAGTTAGCAGCTGAAAGCCTACAATAGTTCACCCCACTAGCATCCGAGCACACCAAGGATGTTATAACATCAGAGGGGGGTACATCAAAAATAACAAAATCTTCCTACAAAGTACATCCTTTCCTAGCAAGTGCATCAGCACATCTATTTGCTTCCCGATACACATGCTTCACCCTAGTTAGAGGAATCCTATCTAGCAATGACTTGCAATCAGCCAGCAAAGAAGAATATGATGCGTTAGGGCTATTTCCGAATTCAATTAAATCTACAATAATTTTTGCGTCAAGCTCAATTTCAAGATTCTGCACACCGAGTTTGGTGGCTAGCAGAAGGCCATCCCTAAGGGCCTAGAATTCTGCTGTGATGCTTACTGTAAACCCAATGGATCTCGAGAATCCCTTTATCCAATTACCCACACTATCCCTTATAATCCCTCCTCCTCCAAACTTCCCCGGGTTTCCAAGGGAGGCACCATCTGTATTTAACTTGCACCAACCAGGGGGAGGTTTATTCCATCTTACGGGAATAATAACCATGTTTCTCTGATTCTTGGCTTTTCCCACACAGAAATAATACTCCAGAGCTTGACTGATGCACTGCCCAAGTAAGTTGGGGTTAAGAGTAGTATTATCAAATACCACTCTATTTTTATGTTTCCATAGCTCCCAAATAGCAAAGGAAAAGACATAACTCCATGGGATAGATGAAGAATGATAAAGGAATTAACAAGAGCAGGGGGATCACAGATCTTGTTCCAAAAATCTCGGGCATATATACAATCCTTCAGCAGATGCTAATCTTTTCAGAGTGAGTTTTACACAAGGAGCAGGTGCTGTCATTGGTGATACCCCTCGAGGCCAAAGTATGTTTCACCGGGGCACTGTTATGTATGCACAACCATAAGGAATTTACAATTTTTGGCAGCACATCAAGTTTCCAAATCCATTGTCCCTGGAAGGGAGGATTTGTTTCATGGGGGGTATTTGCAATAGCATATGCTGATTTTGTGGAAAATTCACCGTCTTTCGAATACTTCCACATAATGGTGTCCTCCCCCCTTCCAAATAAGTTTCACTCATTGGCTTCCCTTGATAAAAAAAGTTCTAACTTCGCCACTCACCTATCACCTGTGCGCAACACATCAGAGATAAACCTCACCCAACCTAGAAAAGTAAAACCTATTATCAGTGTTTTTCTACCTCAATAATCTCGACCTCAACCATACTAACACCACCTCGGCACTACCTAGTTTACTACCATCAAATTGTTACTTTGCTAGTTGCTACTACAACGACTATATTGCCACCACGTTACCATAATATTTTTGCAGTCAAATCACTTTTTTACTTATTGCCATTACAATCACCATATCACCATTCCCCACCATTTTCATTATCATATTGTTTACCATCACAACCAACATACCATTACTCCGAGCATTAAGTTTACTTTTACCTTCTTCCTTTTTGTGGAGAAAAAGCATTACGTTTACTTTTGTTAGTCATACTGCCACTATTATCTTCACCATCTATCACTATCACCACCACAATACAATTACTATCACTTCATAGTTCATACCACCACAACTAATGTCACTGTATAACAACGTTATCTTCATGTTATTATCAGCAGAGTCTGTTACCTTAACAATTAGCAACACTATCATAGTTGTGTCACCATCACCACTGCCTTTGCCCATTCCTTATCATCTATATTTTGATACTGTTATCATTTCTATATCATCACCTTCATTAACACTAAATTCCCATTATCATATATTTCCAATACAAGCAGTACTAAGTACTAACATTATTGTTACCATCATCTCCATCCGTCTCCAGCACCACTTTTATTTTCGCCTCCTCCGCCTTGATCAAAATAATCGTATTCCACACCCCGCCCTACTATCATCTCTGATTGCCGATGTTTTTATACAGCCAATCTTCTAAGACAACCATGTTACTCCTGTCACCGATAGCAGCATCATGTTTTCACCACCACCTCTACCAAGATCATATTTTAACTATCAAATATATTCCTAATTTTCAATTATAGAAATTAAATGAAGATAATTACTTCTCTTTTGTTTTTCAAAACACAAATATAGAAGCAGCCAAATATAATCTAGTGTCATACTTCATATAGTGTCACACTTCATATAGTGTCACATCAACCATAACCTTTTTCATAATGGTCCTATGGAAGTGGAAGACAATCCTCCCCGATTAAAGGGTTTCCATGAATTAATTCAAGAATCCATTAAAGTGGGCTTTGTCTAGGGCTTGTTGAAATACAAGGCACTTGCATTTGGTGGGTCGTTTATGAACGCACTGAATATTGAATACCGCGTTTCCCTAATGGCTTTTAAGTTAAAATGTGTCTCAATATGACTTGGTCGGTTTTGCTTAAGGAAAATAAAGAACATCTGATCTGCAAGGCCCAAAGAAAGAAAGTAGAAGGTTGCGGAGAGACAAAAATGTAATAACTCACAAGATCAAAGGGTTCAATTTGTACAATGATATAAATAATCATATATATACCTCAAAGCTTGTCAACTACAAACATCTATGAAATACAAATAGCCTAATGCACCTTTTCTCTTGGCTGCCCTTGTGTTCCCTATAATTAACAGTAAGGCAACCCAATTTCTCCCCCTTCTTTTGTCCACTGTCCATCCCTTGTACTCTTTTGTTTATTAACAATACGTAAATCCGGCCATCATAGCGCCCATTGCAACAAAGGTATGGATCCAATGTAGGTCTCTGGTTGCACGGCGGAATAGCAATGGCTTCCAGCCTTCCACTTCTCTAAATGAGTTGAGAGGCCAAAAACCAATAGGGCTTAGGACACAACTGGAAGGAACATAGGTTGGAGGGTCGTCATGAATTGCCCATTATGCCAACCAAGCTCTCATCAAGAGCAATATCAGCAGGATCTCCAATCCATGGCCTCCCTTCTCTCCATCGGAACTTGATCCTTAACTTCCCATTTGCGTCTACCCCCACTACTTGTCCCTTACTCGCATGTGTCTCCATTCCCCATCCCCAACGTGGGGTCACCAGCCCTTCTCTAATCCTCACCTTGTCCCCTACTTTGAATGGCCTAACCCGTTCCATCTCCAAAGCCTTGCAAAGCCACAGCCTGTCCAGGAAGCAAAATGCCACCCATAGCTCTCCATCTTCCATACGGTGCACCACCCCAAGGCTTGAATGTCTCACCTCTCCCCATTGGTGGATTGGGGTTGAAACTGACGCCTTAACCCTAACCCAGTCTCCAATGCGAAGCTCCTCTTCTTCTACTAGGTCTACTTCTGATGGATCCAGCATCCAAGCTTTTGACCCAGCTGGAGTATATATTCTCAGCTTTCCATCAGCATCAATTGCAGATATAGTTCCAACACTTGCATGGCTGTGGCCTGACCACCCAAATCTTGGCTGCTTCACAGAGAGTTTAACGCTTACCTTTTGGCCAACCATGAGCCTTTCCACACTTTGAAGATGGGAAGTAGGCCCAACCCACCTTTCTTGCTCCCCACAAAACCCAACATAAGTGGTTCCATTCCATTCATCTCCTTCATACCCAATACCTTGCACTACACCAACGCTACCTGGCCCAATGGATTTCCAATTACTTGCATTATCTATCAATCTCACCCATTCTCCCACTTCAAACATTTGCTCTATCTCAAGATCCGCAGGATCTCCTTTCCACAACCCTGACAAACCAAAGAAAGCGACCCTCACTTCACCATCAGCATGGACACTAGTTATAATTCCTCGAGAATTAGGCTGAGCCCCTCTCCAGCCCCACCTTGGCTCAACCAATCCAGACCGGAACCGAACATACTGCCCAACTTTAAAGCACGGAACCTTCTCAACATCAGTGTAATGAGTAATCCACTTCCCTTTACGGAAGCAGCAAGCCAACTCTAGATAACCAGTCTCTTGTACACTATGCACAATAGCTACACTTTCTTTACCAATACTGTTCCAGTCATAACTTGGTCTAGTTCCCAGGCTTGGTTTTGAACGTACCCAATCACCAACTTCAAATCCAGAAAGTCGTTCTGCATCTCCAGGAGAAACTCTCCACAAGCTTTGCCGGCCAGTCACTCTCACCTACATAAAAATTACCAAAACTATTTATGATCCATAGCAATTTATTTGAAGAAAGAGTTCCTTATTAACATTATTATTGCATGCATACAAACAAGACGTGCTTCTACATTAAGTCACCAATCACTGTGCATTAGGTGAAAGTGATGAATGGTTCCACTACAGCTTATAAGAAATAAAGCTTATGATAATGAAAAACACCATCATGAATTGCTTATTTTTTCAGGATATTGCCAGCATACTGAAAATTGATTGGTGTGGATGATCAGCAAGGAGTTATGAGCAGAGAACGGTATTGGATATGAATCACTCAGTCAAGACATCAAGTGCAAAGGTATGAAATAAGCATGCTTACATTCAAAGCCCCATCCATGTCAATTTTCGCAATTTTCCCAACTGTAGCAGCAGTTTCATTTGACCATCCAAGTCGTGGCTGAGTAACAGATGGCATCATGTGAATCTCTTGTCCTACTTCAAAAGGAGGCACCTTCTCCACATCTGTCACAGAGCAAGAAAAAGGCTTGCTTCTGAAGCAGAAGGCAACTCCCATATCACCATCCTCCTCCAAGCTATGAATTATCCCAATGCTGTTCCTTGTAATGTCCTCCCACCCATATTTTGGAGATGGTACTGAAGCTTTTACTCTAACCCAATCCCCAACCTGCTCTTGGAATCAATATTAAGACTTATGTTGGGTAAGAAATCAACTACATCTACCATGGATATTTAAGATCATACATATAATAAGAATGAGCAGTCAGATATTACCTTAAAAGCTTCCACCTTTTCCATGTCAGAAGGATCAGCCTGCCATGGTATTGGTCGATCTGGTATTTCAATTATTAAGAGACCATCATTCTCTATCTCGCTTATTCTTCCAACACTGTGATGTGTCTCACCCCCCCAAGCATATCTAGGTTCTGCAACAGATCGCTTGACACATACCCGGTCACCAATCTGTAAAATCATAATGAATTAAGTGTTGAAAATAAAAAATAAATAAATAAATGTCATTATGGGGAAAAGAAGTACAGACTGTTTCTATGCAACAGAAAAACCAATCTATCTCACTAACCCTGAAAGGGGAGACAGGCTCAACCTCCTCTGGTTCACAATGCCATGGATTTGGAAGATAGCACAATTCCAACAACAAACTACTATCTGGTCTGATACAATACACAATACCAATGCTCCCTGGTGTTACAGATCCTAAACCATGCTTTGCTGTTGTAAGAGTGGGGCGGATGCGAACCCAATCCCCAACCTTGAATTCTTCAACTCTTTCCATTTCTGCAGGATCAGCTTTCCATCCTCTTGATGCTCCAGGAAACCCAACACGCAGGATCCCATCATCATCTACACATAGTACAGTTCCAATACTGTCACGTGACTGCCCACGCCAACCAAACCTGATAATGACAAAATCAGCATCAGTTATTATTATGTGTTGTTAATTAAAAATCCATACAGAGAATGATAGAGGAACATCAATCATATTAAATGATTATGCTTCAAAGGATGCATAACACAAAGGATTATAATGGATAGTGACTTGAAGTTGATGAGACAAAGCCCTAAGAAAAATCTCCATGATTTATATCATTTTATTAAGATTGATACTGAAATTCAGTGATGACACTTTTGAAACAATAAACAAAAGGTTTCGATAATATTAGAAAATCAATTTTTTTATGAGTAAATAATTCATTAAAGGGAATAAAGTGGCACAATGCACGTACACAGGAAGTAGAAGTGGGTATCTTTGTTGTGGAAGCATGATCCTAATTTTTTTTTTTTTTTTTTGATAAGTAAATGATCCTAAAATTTTTTTTTTTTGATAAGTAAGAATGTTATATATACGAATGGCTAC
>JARYZH020001767.1:0-22644 GCA_030021035.2 Notholithocarpus densiflorus | reverse complement strand
GGGCTTGCCATCAACCCCTTACTTTCTTTGCTTTCATTACTTTGGGCTTGCCGCGGCCCATTCTCACTTTTCCACATCATATACCGCCCATGGTTTGCTTTTTCTCTCTTTCCGAGCTCCTTTAAGCCCATTTACTCCCTCAAGGCCCATTTGTTTATCTCACGGGCCTGTGATCCATTATTCCTGCCGCTTGGGCTTAATGGGTTTTCTATCCATTTGCCAACTCTTTCTGGCTTCTCCTTTCCACTTGGGCTTCCAAAATGGCCATCAACATTTAGCCCCCTGAACATATGAAGCGTTCTTGTAGTTCATATGTGAATAAAAGACTTTTCTGCCCTTTCTGTCTTTCCATCTTCTTTTCCTTCGCGGGCTTTTTAAACAGTGGTCCCTACCTTACACATACATGTATATTCATATATATATGTATATATATATTTCTGTTGTGAACAGTGTTGTCTCTTCAAATTTCCCAGTTTAGCAGTTATTTTGAAACACAGTCGTCGTTTCATTAATTTCATCCCCTTTCTGATGGTTGACCCGTCGCCTTCTTTCGTGCCGGCATTAATGACCTGGGTATTTAAGAGGGAGTCCCTTCGTAATCCAAACGCAAACTCCTTCTTCCCTTCCAAAACTCTCTATCTGTTTTCCCTTTCTTCACCACTTCCTTTTCCTTAAACATTCCCATCCATTTTCTTCGATCAAATTCCTATATCATAACGCTAGTGAAAAGCCAAAGTTCCTCCCACCGTAAAGGAAAAGAGGTTATCTTCGATCCTCCCGCCGCACGTGATGTAGGTGAGGAGGCTGTGTACTCCGAATCGGACCATTCCAATGAGGAAGAAGCACAACATGCCCAGGACAGTGAGTGTGCTCCACTTATTGATCCCTGGTACGACGTCCATCCCCATTTCCTAAAGATTCCTGGCGATTATACGTCGCTGCCGTTGGGCCGTGTGTGGTTCGCTCTTTGTTGGCAAAATACGAACATTTCCTAGGCCCCGCTGGCCTCCTCGATCCTCAATCTTGTCATTCGCCAGGAGACTTCACTCCCCGTGCCTATTCATTTCGAGTTTGGATCGGGTACCGCCTTGGGTTGGAGGGAGTGGGTGGATAATGAGTTATCCGACACCGGCTTTATAGGGTTGTTACAGTGGGCCGGTGTTTTGAAGGCCATCGTTTCATCCCGCTGTTTATCCAACTTTCGAGACCTCTTCAACCTCCGTCACTTGGTCTGCCGGTGGTGTACCACCACTCATACCTTCTTCTTCTCCTGCGGTGAGGTCACCGTGACCTTAAAAGATGTAGCCAACCAGTTACTCTTGCCCATCCTTGGCGACGTTGATTCTACTACCTTAGAGCTTTCCCCGAAGGAAGAGGCTGTGGAGGCTGAGTTGAAGAAAAGGATGAACGGGAATGCCAAGTTGTCTTATTGGGTTAGTTCTTCTTCTAAATTCTCTGTGGTTGCCCGTTGTGCGGCCTTTGTTGTGTTTTGGCTTTGTAAGTTTGTTTTTGGGTCCCACCCCCATTACGCCGTGAAGCCTTTATATTTTCGTTTGGCTATTAAGATTTCTGCTGGGATTTGTCTGCCGTTGGCTCCTTTGTTCTTAGGGCATTTGTATGTTCAACTAGACATCCTACGGAGCGATGAGAGCCAGGCAGGCTCCTGCCATATAGTCACCTCCTCTATTCATAGTACTATTTTGCAACACCTGCTGTACGAGCGTTATGCTAAGCATTTATCGAAGTGTAGGCCCCTTCGCTTCGCTAAAGAAAAGTATTAGTTGTGTCCGCAAGCCATTATTGATTTTTGTAGCAGATTTGAGTCAGACTTCCCACTAGCTTTTCGTTGGGTCGGCTTGAAGCCAATTGGCCATTCTGCTATTGAATCCTTTGATCAAGGCGTCGAGTTTTCTTGGAGGGCTTATAGAAAATTGGGTACGGGTTATACATGTGTAGATTCTGCCATGAGTTTGTTTGTTGACACCGCCGGGACTACCACCCCCTTGACTGGCTTTGATAAGACCAAGATCACTTACTTGGCACCAATGCTGGGTGGCTGCCTTATTTGGCCGACGAAAGAATTAGATTTGTTCATTATCCTGCCAACTGGGTGAGAAGGCAGTTCGGACTAGACCAAGACATTCTTGATGACCTTTCTTTTCTTATGGAGTCCCCTACTTCCGTCCGACCATTTTTGTGGCCCACTGCCTTTGAATTTTGGAGTCAGCGTTTTACTGCAGTTACCGTTCTAGGCTCACTAAGGAAGGGTCTTTGTACCCCTGCCATGCATGGATATTGGCAGGCCATAATGACTTCGTTTGAACAAGAATTAGTGGGTAGTTGTGGTTTCTCTCTTGTTCCTCCTGATGGGCTTAGCGCAATTATCTCGGCCAATCCTTGACTGCTTTTGCCTTCCAAGTCTGTGTTAGCATATGCCAGGAAGCAGAATCGGTCTGCTATCTTTGAATGGGATGAGGCGAAAAAAGGGTGGCATTGGCACACCGGTGATTATCCTCCGGGTTGGGAGAAGAAAGTTAAAGTGACGAATATTTTTGCGCCGAGTAAGAAGAGTCTTGCCAAGCTTAAGTCTGCAAGTAAGTCCAAACCTACTACTCTACGGCCATCTATAGATGCTCCCCCTTCTAGTAGAACACAAGGCAGCAAGAGAAAGACAACCCCTCACCCTGCGTTTGCTACTGAGCGGAGAGTAAGTTACCTCTAATTCTGCTTCGTCTTTTATATACTTTTGACTTTCCTGTTGCTAATCCTGACATGTGTGTTGACTTCTCCCTTTAACCTTATCTCTTGTTCTCTTTTTCCTTTGCAGTCTAAGCATAAGGAGGATACATCAATCACCCGTCCCATTTTGCTTGATGAACTTGAGTTTGAGGTACATCTCCTTTCTTTTCTTCTTCCTCCTCTGCTTTTTCTTTGCACGTGTCGCTTCTGCCACATGCTTTCGTTTGACTCACCTGCCTAAAAGTTCTTTTGATCTTCATATCTTTTTTTTTTTTTGTCTTCTAGGATGAACCCGAGCCTCTTTCTATATACCACCCCACAGTCGAGGAGCTTTCTACCTCTATAGGTGTACCTATGAGAGGCTTTTTTTATGGGGCTGACGTAGTACTTGCAACACCTGCCCTTTCTGCTGCTGCACCTGAAGTTCCTGCTGAGGCTCCTACCTTTCCCACTGAGCCGGTACCCATTGACGAGGGTACTCATACTAGGAAAGTTAGTGAGGCCATTCCCGTTCCTGCTGAGACACTTACTCCCCAAGAGGTGGCCGCCCCTCCTGCTACTGTTCAGACCGAGGTTGCTTCTCCTGTCACACCCCTTGTCATCTCCACCAGTGACCCCTTTGCAGTCCTATCTTAGGCTGTGAAGGATGGTTCCTCACTGGTAGTTACCCCTTCTTCCATCCCTAGCTCTGCCACACGTGGACCTGATGTGGACTTGTCCCCTGAGGGGTCTGAGGACGTCCTTGAGGACCCGAATGATGAACTTGTCTTGAAGAAGATGATTTCTGACTCTGACGATGAGGAAAGTGCTCCCCCCGAGCCCGAATTCATGGGTATGTGCCTTTCTTCCTTCCTTTTTTTTTTTGTTTTTTGTTTTTTGTTTTTTTTTTTGTTTTTTGTTTCTTTTTTGCCAAGTCCATTCTTTACACGTATGTATTTGTGTCTCCCCTTTGCTACAATTTCTTTTATTTGTATGCCTATTTTCGTATTTTGCAGAGATTTTTGGGAGGCCAAGGGTCATAGCAGATGTAGATATGCCTTCAGCCGCTACTCCTGCCACACCCATAGCTCCCGTTTCTGCTATTCCTTCTTTACCTATTTCTGCCGTTCCCACAGCCCCCATTTTCACGGTTCCTGGTGAGTTTCTCATCTCCTCCCTTATTTTTTTCTTGTGAGTTTATTGCTCCTGACTCATGGTTTCTCATGTTATGTCTCATGCTCTTTGTTAGGTCCACTACCTACTGTCCCTTCTCAGTTTGAGGTGGGTAGTAGTTCTGCCACGGTTCCAGACCCTGTGGGTGAGGCCACAGCCTTCTTTGCGCATTTCGATCAGCCTGAGGTTAACGACCTTGATCCTGCAGACTTCTGGTGTTCCAGCCCTCCTTATGTGGACTTCCATAGCTTCAGGGTTCCCCAAGATTGTGTTTCTCACCTAGAGGCAGTTTTCAGTAGCCGGGGGGACATCATGCAGGGATTCTGCCTTAGTCGTTCTGCCCGGGAGCATTTCTTGAAGCTGTTGGGAAGCGTAATGAATGATATTGAGCATAACTTTGTTGATATTGTCTCTTCCGAGAGGATCCTGCAGTGGAGAGCTGCGGTTCAGGAGCTGATCAGTGTGGGTTTTGCTGTGGAGTTCATCCTAGACCACCTCCGTGAGATTGCCTGAGCCTTTTTCATGAATAAGGTTCAGTCTGCTGTAGATGCTATTGACACCCGGATTGAGACTTTGAAGAAAGAGGTGGCAGACTTGGAGGGTCGTCGCGAGCGTCTTCTTGCTAGCATTGGTGGGTCCAACCGCTTTGGAGACCAGCCCCTTATCTCTGGGCTTCGTTGATATAGTTCCCTTCCCTTCTTCTTTTTTTGTTCTTTTCCTTCTTTTACTACCCCACCCAGTACACTACATATTTTCTCTTTATAACTCTTATTTGGCTAGTTTGACATTGTTGCCATAGTTTGGGTTTGTAACTTTTAAGATGCTATACATGGTTGCTATTTATGCTATTACTCATGACATGGAATGCTTTTTATAATACTTCATGTCTTTTCATCGTGTACTCATAAAAGCATGTTACAAAGTTGTCTCGTGACATAGTCACTTGAAGGAAAAAAGAAAAAGAAAAAGAACAAAAGGTAAACATTGAACTCATTGAATGAAAAGGACAACTACATAACCTCAACTTAGGCATAATAATGCTTCAGCCATTTCCCATTGATGGGATCCATTAGGTCCTTTCCATCCATCTGGATTAGACGATAATACCCACTTGGGTGTGCTTCTCTTATCACGAGGAGTCCCTCCCATTTTGGTGCGAACTTAGATGGTCCTACCATACCTCATCTGACATAGTCCGCCACTTTCAGCACAAGTTGTCCTTCCGCGAACACCCACTCTTTAGTCATCCTGCCGTAGGCTTCTGTCATCCTTTGTCTGTATTTGCGGCTACGCTCTTGGGCTTCCTCCCTTCTTTCATCAAGTCCTTCTAGATCTTCACACCTTTCTACCACAAAGGCTTCTCCCTCTTTTTCCTTCCCCTGTATCTGCATAACTCTCAAAGATGGAGTCATCACTTCTGTTGGGCTCACTACCTCTGTCCCGTATACCAAGGAAAAGGGTGAAAATCCTGTGGCAGACTTTGGTGATTTTCTGTAAGCCCAAAGGGCGTCTGGCAGGTGTGTTGCCCATCCTCCTGTGTACTCTTGGCTCATTTTACTGATGATCTTTATGAGAACCTTGTTTGTTGCCTCCGCTTGCCCATTTCCTTGAGGGTAATAGGGCAATGAACGATAGTGCTTAACTTGGTAGAACTCCAGCATTTTCCTTACATCACTGTTGACAAAGAGAGTGCCATTATCGCTGATAATCCTGTGAGGTACTCCAAACCTTACAATTATGTTTTCCTTGATGAAGTTTGCCACTGCTCCTCCTGTGGCTTTTCGGAGTGGCACCGCCTCTGCCCACTTAGTGAAGTATTCCATAGCCACTAGTATTCATATGTATCCACGCAATGGTGGGTTAACTGGTCCTACCAAATCAAGCCCCCAAGTGTGGAAGGGCCATGGGGTGACCATGCTATGTAAGTTCTGCAGGTGAATGTGAATCAAGTTAGCTTGTACTTGGCAACTGTGGCATCTTTTCACAAATTCTGCCGTATCCTTCTTCATGGTAGGCCAGTAGTAGCCCATCTGCAGCAGGCATTTGTAAAGTTTTTTCTTCCCCTGGTGCTCCCCACACTCTCCCGAATGCACTTTTTTTATCATTTATTTTGCTTCTTCATGGCCCAAATACCTTAAGGGGTCCCCATCATATCCTTTTTTGAAAAGGGCAGTATTATGCAAAAAGTAACGTGTTGCCAACCTCTTAAGTTTGTATCTTTCACTGTGCTTTTATGGCAGGTGCCTTCTGCCAAGTACTGCACGAACGGGCTTCTCCAGTCTTCGCTGATGAACACAGCGTAACTTTCCTCTCTGTCTGCTGCGAGCTGGCAGGTCCCACATTGGGTTTGGACTTGGTCTGCGTCTTTACCTATGCTTGGCCAATAGAAGCCTGCCATTTGAAGTCTGCGGTAAAGGCTGACCTCTCCGCAGGATCCGCAAGTCTTGTCATGTACTTCTTTCAACTTTCTCTGGGCCTCCTTTTGCCCCACGCATCTGGACAAGACCCCACCAAGCATCCTGCGGTACAGTTCTCCTCTCACCAGGGCGTAGTCTTTTAGCACCTTCAGTTTTGCGGCACCTTCTCCTCTCATCAAGGCTTCCCCTATGGGGATCCGCCAATCCCTTTCGCACTGTTCCTCTAGGAACCTTTCCTTCAATACCTCAATAATGGATTCTTCCCTCTTGCTGACCTCTACCCTGGTGTTATCTCTTTCGAACATTATTTGTGAGCCTAGTGCGGCCAACGCATCCGCAAACCGGTTTTCGTTCCTTGGAGCATGCTCTATTTCGAAGGTTGAAAATTTCTTTTCCATCTTCTGGGCCATTGCTCTGTATGGGGCTAGGTTGGGCTCTTTTAGGGAGAAGATCCCTTTAGCTTGGCAGACCACCAGGTTCGAATCACCCATCACCTTTAAGTGCTTGACTCCCATTTCAAGAGCCGTGACCAATCCGGTTAGATAGGCTTCGTATTTTGCCGTGTTGTTTGAACAGGGGAATTCTAGTTTAAACGATAGCGCTACTGCCTTATCTTCTTCATGGTACAAAACTACTCCCACTCCCCCTGATTGGGTGGTAGAAGACCCATCAAATTTCATTAGCCATTGTTCTCTGACCTTTTCTGCCATGGCTACTTCTCCTGGAACTTCATCATCTAGTGGGAATTCTTCCTCTCCTGGAAACTGTGCCAAAAGATCTGCTATAGCCTGGCTTTTCACCGCCCTGGGTGTCCCCATTCTCAAGTCATACTGTGACAATTGTAACAACCACTAGGATATTTTGCTTGAGAAGATTGGTTGCTATAACAGAGCCTTGATGGCATGGGACTTGGTCATCAGTCATACTTCGTAGGCCAAGAAATAATGGCGTAACCTCTGCAAAGCATACACAATAGCCAGACACGCCCTTTCTGCCCTTGGGTAACAAGTTTTTGCATCTTTTAAGGCATGGCTGATGTAGTACACTGGTTGCTCAACACCACCTCCATCCTCTTGGGCGATTAGTGCACCAATGGCATAAGAGTTGGCGGCCAAGTAGAGTAGCAATGGCTTTCTGTGGACTGTGGCTAGTACTATTGGGAGGTTCATCATGATCTGCTGTAGCCTCTTGAAGGCCGTTTGCTGCATTTCTCCCTATTCAAAGCTTTGCCCATTCCTGAGCAATTTGGTGAAAGCAGAGGTGATTGATGCCAACCCAGGGATGAATCTCCGGATATACGAGACCTTCCCTAAGAAGCTCTTTAACTCCTTTACCGTGGCCGGTGGTCTCATAGTGGCTATGGCCGTGGCTTTGGTCGGGTTTACATTTATTCCCCTGCTGTGAACCAGGAAGCCTAGGAATTTCCCAGAGGGCACTCCAAATGCGCACTTGAGAGGGTTCATTCTTAGTTTGAAGGCCCTACACCTTTCTAATACCTTTTTCAACACGTGGAAGTGCTCTTCTCTCCTTCTTGATTTAACTACTATGTCATCCACATAGTCCT
This sequence comes from Notholithocarpus densiflorus, assembly GCA_030021035.2. Lineage (NCBI taxonomy): Eukaryota > Viridiplantae > Streptophyta > Magnoliopsida > Fagales > Fagaceae > Notholithocarpus > Notholithocarpus densiflorus. Next base: position 14,772 of record JARYZH020001767.1, on the reverse strand, counting down.
CTAGTTCCTGATGCATCATGTCGTGAAATATGGCCGTTATCGCTCGTTGATAAGTTGCACCTGCGTTTTTTAAACCGAAGGGCATCACAGTGTAGTAGAAGTTGCCCATGGGTGTTCTGAAAGCAGTTTTCTCTGCATCTCTTCGTGCCATTCTGATCTGATTGTATCCACTGAACCCATCCATGAATGAAAACATGGCGCTTCCTGCCGCAGAATCTATTAGTAAATCCATGTTTGGCAATGGGAACTCGTCCTTTAGACAAGCCCCGTTGAGATTTCTGAAATCTACACAACATCTTATCTGTCCGTTCTTCTTCTTTACTGGTAATATGTTGGATAGCCAGTGCGGGTGTTGAATGGGCTTAATGAATCTTGCGGCTAGCAATTTCTGTATTTCTTTGACTATTTGCCCTTCTATTTCAGTGTGGAATATCCTGGCAGGCTGGGCTACTGGTTTGGCTTCTGGGTCCATATTCAACGTATGCACCACTAGCCTAGGGTCTAACCCTGGCATTTCACTAGAATCCCATGCGAAAACGTCCTTGAATTCTTTCAACAGCAATATCAGCTCTGATTTTTCCTTTTCTGTCAGACTTGCACTAATTGAGATAGGCCTTGGTCCTTAGGGGTGTGTGCGGTTCGGTAAGGGCGGTTTTTTTCCAAATTTATTACCGAACCGATAGAGATCGGTTTTTTCATAATTGGAACCAATGCACACCGCCTAGGGTCGGTTTTCCGACCTATAGCGGTGCGATTTTTTGCGGTGCGGTTTAGTCGGTTTGGTCGGTTTAAAATATTAAAAAAAAACTATTTTTTTAATAATAAAAAAATTGGGCTTTCAAGCCCAATGTCAATATATCAACCTATTCAAGAAACCTGTGCCAAATAATGTATTTTTCATTTCATAATGATCACATAATGATCCAAAATTTCAAACCTGTGCAAAATTTCACATAATGATCCATAATGATCACATAATGATCCAAAATTTCAAAACTGTATTTTTCATTTCAAACTTGTGCAAAAAATATGTTCACATAATAATCCAAATTTTTTCATTTCATTCACCATGCAAAAATATTTTGAAATTGCCTCAATAAGAGTTCAACTCTCAAAATACTATCATGTAGCATATAATATCATTAGTGTCACTGTGTGTGTCAGTGTCAATAACAATAAGCGTTAATGTATCTACTTAATAACATATTACAGAACCATTTGTCATTGTCCACAAATGCCAAAAGAAAGATATACAAATTAAATTAGCATTTAGGCAAAAGAATGCTAATTGCTTGTATCCCCAATAATAATCCCACCCATGAATACCTAAATAACTATCATTAGTGAAAAGTCCACTACCAATAACATGTACAAATATAATTAGCATATAGGCAAAAGAATGCTAATTCTTGTAAGTCCTTTGTCCAAAAGTTTGTGCACTATGCATCATTCTAGAACTCCTACAAAATACTAAACAAAATAAAATAAACACGTGTTAATAACAATAAAAAGTTTATGAACAATAGAATATTTATAATTAACACAAACGAATGAGAATAGCAAGTATACTTACACAATACTAACTACTAACTAACTCCAAGCAAAGAGCAGCACATCACTCATCATCATCCAACACAACGGTGCTTGGATCCTCCTCCATAGGCATTGGGCAAACCGATGCAATTTCTACAATCCCATTCAAAATAAAATTATTCGTAAGCATTGAACAAATAAATAAACAATTGATCTATACAACAAATAAAATGAACATATATATATTTTTACCAGTGTCAATCTCAAAACCATCCATATCCTCCATATTATCCATGCACTCCCGAAGCTTTAGTGGTCTTTTTCTCTTTGCATCCTTCAACCAATTTTGGGTACAAATAAGGGCTTCAACTGTATTAGGAGATAGTGAACTACGAAATGAATCCAGAACACGCCCCCCAGTACTAAAAGCAGACTCGGATGCAACTGTAGAGACAGGAATAGCCAACACATTACGGGCAATTTGGGAAAGGACTTGATATCTAGAAGAATTCATTTTCCACCACATCAAGATGTCAAAATCTTCCACATCAAGGTCCTCAGAAGATTCCAACAAATACCTGTCCAACTCAGATTTGTTTTCTACACTGTCCTCGTCCGCCAAGTGTTGCTTAAACCTATTATTATAACTTTTAATGCGATCAGACAATGAAGCATTACCAACACTTGGCCTGGAGTCCCTAGACAATGAAGCACCACTACCACTAGAATTCAAAGCTCCATTTTGACCCACTCTCTCCACATACAACCTTTTCAATGCATCCCGAACCTTAGAACTCATCGCATCCCCCTTGTCCTTTCCATACCACTCCCTAAACCAAAACTTTACATACTTCAATCTATACCTTGGGTCAAGAACAACAGCAACAAAAAGCATCAAATTGATATTATCCATACTTCCCCAATACTTATCATATTTTTTTTTCATCTCTACCGCCATACTCTTCAAAAGTGGATCCCCATCAACACCACACAATTGTTGCAATTGATCTTCAATGCTAATTAGCTCATGGAAGTATGTATTAGAAGTGACAAACAAGGACCCAGAAAATCTAAGTGTCGCCTCATAAAATATGCCAAGAAATTTCACAAAGGTCTTGACATTTTCCCAATCAAGATAGTTAGGAGGACCAATTGGTTTTTTCCCATTCCCATCCGCTTCACAAAAATAAAGTTTATAATGCCCATCCTCCTCTTCCAACCTATCAAATGCTCTCACAAATTTCAAAGCACAATCTAACATGAGATAAGTGGAATTCCACCTTGTTGGCACATCAAGTGACAACAAACATTTGGCTTTGATTTTCTCATTTTCAACACATTCTTGAAATTTCTCAAACCTTGCGGGAGAGGCTCTCACATATCGCACCGCATTCCGAACTTTGGCAATTGATTCATGAATGGACTTCAACCCACTTTGCACTATCAAATTCAAGATATGCGCACAACAACGCATATGCATGAACTCACCACCCAATATACTACTATCTCTTTCTTTTGTTTTCTTCTTCACATAATCAATTGCCACTTCATTAGAACTCGCATTGTCCGCGGTAATTGTAAACAACCGGTCTATACCCCACTTCAACAAACATGACTCAATCGCTCTACCTATGGTGTCCCCTTTGTGATTAGCTATAGGGCAAAAGTTCAAGATTTTCTTTTGGTAAGTCCAATCCCCATCAATGAAGTGTGCGGTGACTACCATGTAGTTCAAGTTTTGTATGGATGTCCAAGTATCCGTTGTCACACAAACCCGTTGCCCCACAAAAGCCCTTCTCAAAACATCCACCTCACTAGAATAAATCTTCATACAAGCCCTTGCAATGGTAGTGCAATGGGGAATAGGAAACCTAGGCTCAACTATTTCCATAAATTCTTGAAAGTCTTGATGCTCCACAAATTTAAAAGGCAATTCATCAATGACAATCATCCTTGCCAATGCCAACCTTATCCTCTCTTCACTATAATTTGCAACTACTAACACATTTGAACCACTTTCCCCTTCTCTCTTAGCTTGAAAAGACAAAGTTTTTTGCTTATCATCACGAGGAAAAGGCCACTTCTTACACACCTTCATGTGTTGCAACATGCCCGAAGTACCATTTTTCTTACCATGACATTTATATTGATTTTTACAATACTTGCACTGAGACCTAGGATTATTGGGATCATAACCCACCAACTTAATGAAGTGCTGCCATACTATAGACGGGTCTTTACCACCTTGTTTAGGTGATAGTGGGGGAAGTGATGCACCAAGTCCAATTGGTGCTGCAAGTTCAAGTGGGTTAGGGTTAGCACTACTAGGATTAGGAGGAGGTGGGTTAGGGTCCTTAGGTGCACCAAATCCAGGTGGAGCATCGACATCCATCTAATAAAAAAATTTCCAACCAACAAAAAAACAAAGTTTCACAACAATATCAAAATATAATTAATCAGTTTAGTTACAATAATAACAAACTAACAAATTAACAATCATTAGTCATTACTCAACAATTCATGTCACTAATATTAACAAGGGATTTATTATATTGTTTCCAATATAAATATAAAATAAAAGCTAATTTAAAATCAAAATGCTGAATATAGTGAGTGATTAGTTATTACCTCTCCGTGAATGATTGAAAGCGTGAACTCTCTCAAAAATTAAAATGCTGAAGAAGAAAAAAAAAGTTAGTACTTAGTAGACTTACAGTTGCTATAAACTTACTAAGGTAACAACTAAGACTAATGACATAGCTATTTTATATTATATTCTTTTTTGGGGGGCTAACAGGATACTTATTAGACTATATAATATAATAGTCTTTTCAGCAGTTTACAGTCCACTATTAAAGTTTTATATAAAAATCAATAAATCACAACCTTAATCAAACAGCCAACCTTAATATTATATATGTAAGCATCTGTGTATTCCGTGTATATATAATATTGTTATTATATATGTAAGCAGCTACAATACAAACAGCCAAATGAGCCAACCTTAATAGTTAATATTATATATATATATATATATATATATGTAAGCATCCACAGCTACAAACAGGCTACAGCCAACCATAATAGTTACTAGTTAATACTTAACATTATATATATAATATTATATACGTAAAGGTAAGCAGCTACAAACACAAACAGCCAACCCATTTAGTTTCAAATTAACTAAATTAACTCCCGTGGGTCGACTTAATATATTTTTTTTTTTTTTGAGAAGAGACTTAATATTATATTTATATATGTAAGCCAACCTTAATAGTTACTAGTTAATACTTAATATTATATATATAATATTATATACGTAAAGGTAAGCAGCTACAAACACAAACAGCCAACCTTAATATTATATTTATATATGTAACTTTGTAAGCATCCAACCTTAATATAATATTATATTTATATATGTAAATTGTAACTGTAACTCTGTAAGCACTAAGCAGTAAGCAGCTACTTGGAGATGTTGGACCCCTACAAAATAGAAAGACACAGACGGCACTGGCAGTCACACTCACACACTCAAACAAGCTTTGCTTTGAGAGATTCAAACCAACTAAAAATGCTTGGCAAAACGGAAGTGTGTAGGCGTACAGTGACTTAGTGACTCAGTGAGGCTTAGCTGCTAAACTTAATCAAACATTCAAACCAACTAAAAATACTTATTCAATATTCATGCTTTCAGCTTTCCCAAACAAATGAAAAGGAAAAAACAGTAAAACAGGAAGACAAACAAAACTGAAAACTTGAAGAACCTTATCGTCGTTCGCCGCGAGACTCAAGACTGAGAGAGAGAGTTAAAAGATACTTTGAGACAAATATGAACTTATATACTGTGAGAATCTGAAAACCTAGCATAAAACGCATCGTTTTGCTTTTATTAAAACACCATACGACGTAGTTTTATCAGCTTCATATATATATAAAAAAAAAAAAAAAAAAAAAAACAGAACTACAGATCCTATCTCGATTCGGTTCGGCACAGTCTCGGTTTCGGATTTCTCAATCCGATGATTTCACCGCACCGGCATCGGAATGGAGGGCGAAGTCCGAACGCCGGCCTCGGCTCATTCGGTCGGTGCTACAGTCGGGACGGTGTCGTCGGCGCCGGTCGGTTGGGTCGGCTCTGGTGAAGTTTTGCACACCCTTATTGGTCCTTATGAACTAGACCCCAAGTCAACCTCCTCTAACTCTTCTTCTGCCACAACTTGCACCTCCTTTTCTGCCACGATTTTTTCATCTTTCTCTTTATTACTTTCTTCCCCTAAACTTTCTTGTGCCACGCAACACTCAAAACTCTTGTGTTGCCACGCTTGGGTGGGGCCCGCTTGTATTTCACTCGTGGATCCCGCGCGCCTTCATAATTTGTACACAATCTTGCCATTAGGGCCTCGAACCCTGACACATTGGGGTGTGTCATCTGATTCTGCGGCGAGTGCTTCTTTTCTTTTCTTTTTCCGTGCTAGCAACTCTCTTAGATCAGGCTCTGGGTTACCTTGGACGTCTTCCCACTTGGGTACGAAGGTACCTCGCAACTTTGATACTAAACTTTCCCTAGACGGAGCCCATTGGTCGTAGAACATAGTTTCTACTAAATGAGCCTCTGCTTGTTCGAACGGCGAGGGGTTTGCTGCTATGCGTATCATTCTACCATTCAACATTCCTTTCACACACTGGTGATAGGTGGACGGGACCAGTCGATGTTTATGCAACCATGGCCTTCCTAAAAGCACATGATAGGAGACCTCCGTCTTCACCACATGGAACCGAGCTAAAGAAGCTATGGGGCTTACTTTCAACCACAGCTAAATGTGGTCTGCGGTGTACTCGCCCCTTCCGTCGAACCCTGTCACTTCCATTGGGCATCCCTGAATCTTTCTTTCCAAGATTCCTGCTGCTTGTAAAGTGCTCAATGAAATGAGATTTACAAAAGCACCTGTATCTACCAAGGCTCCCTTGATGAGGATTTGATTTATAGATGCCGCCAAATAGAGGGGCCTCCGGTGATCTGGGTATCCCACCTCCATATCCTCATTACTAAAAGTGATCTCAGTCGACTCCTGTAAGAGGGCTCTGTCATCTGGGACTTCCGCTGATAAGCATTCTACTCCTGCTTCGTCTTCCCCTGGATCCGCGTAAATTACTACCACTGCTACACCCTTTCCCTTGTGGTTTGGGAGTGGGTTTCTTTGAACCTCTTGCTGGGATAGTTTTAGAGTCCCTTTTTTGATCTTGCGGTGCACCAATCTGCGGAGTGCCCAACATTCTGCGGTTGGATGTTGCACGAAGTTATGCAAACGACAGAAGCGTAGGTCCCTCAATTCCTCTTCTGTAGGTTCTCTAGAAACTTGAATAGGCTTGAAAACTCTGTCTGCTATCCACTTGTCTAGTAGCACATCTAATTCTTTTGGAGTGCATGGTATTGGTGGGGGAGTATCGTATTCCCTCCCATCAATCTTCCTTCTCCGCTCGCCAGTAGATACTGCCATAGCTTACGGAGCGTTTCTTTTGTCTGAACTTGGCTTCACGGACTGGGCAGTCTTTCTAGCCTTTTGCAACAACTGCGCAAATTGGGAGATTTCTAAGTTTTCCAGGACTGCCCTGTACTCCCTGATCATGTTTGTCATACACATTTCCACCAATGTTCTTTCTTCACAGTGATCATAGCAATCAAGTTCTATGTCCCTGAACCTTTTTATGTATTCCATCAAATCTTCGCCATTCCTTTGCTTGGTTGCTTGTAGGGTTGCAAGCGTTACTATTTCTTTTCCGTGGAAGTACTTATTGCAAAATACGTCCACCATGTCATCCCAAGTTGGGATTGATCCTGGCTTTAGGCCAATGTACCAGGTGTATGCCCGATCGCATAGCGATTTGGAAAACTCTCGAAGACATAAATCTTCGTCTGCGGCATAAGGGCCAAGAGTATCAATGAACTTGCTCACGTGCTCAACTGCACTTCCCTTCCTACCATCGTACTACGCAAAGGCCCGCGGCTCATACCTCTCGGGGTACGGTTTGCTAAGTACCCTTAGTGGGTAAGGAGGCCTTCGTGCATAGAATCTCTCCTTAGGTGCTCTGGCTCTCTCTTGTTCCAAGAGAGCCGCTACTTCGACCATAGTGATGAAATGTTGTTCCGCATTTTGTGGGACACCTCCTGCTGGTGTCTCTTCTTTTTTTGCCGCATGTTCCGGGTCATGCTGGCTTCCTTTTTTCCTTTGTTTTGTCTATTTTCAGCTGACAAATTTCTTCCATCATTTGTTGCTGTGAGTGTTGCAGGGATTGCAAAACTTTAATGAAGATGTTGGCATTGTCAGTAGGAATTCTTTGCTGTGGCTGGGGTTCAACCCCCATTGCGTTGGCACCTTCCGCCTGGTTAGGCTACTGTTAGTGAGGCATCATTGGCCTGGACTCTGCTTGTGAGGGCACGACACTCATATTTCGCATTGTTCTAAACTTTGGAGGCATTTGTTTGCGAGGGCTTCTGTCCCTATCTTCTTCTCAACTCCCCAGTGGAGTTGCCAATTTAATGTTGTGGGCCTTTTTTGGTTGAATCGGGCTGGGCTGCCTCCTGCGGTACTGGGCCTAAATATTCTGAATAAAGGAGTTGAGACTGGTCCAACTGTAACTCAATTTGGTCCAGCTTGTGCGCAAACTATGCCTCGTCTGCCAGGAGCACGCTTACGGCAGGCAGAGCTGTTTTAGATAAGTCGTGGCAGGCAGGTATAATAATAATAATAAGACAAAAGAAAGTATTTTTGACTTAATTAAAGTTAATAGATAATCCCTAACCAAGAAAAGATAATCACAGTTTTGACAATAATCACTTTTATAAAGAAAAGCAAGGGGATTAAGTGGGTAGCATGGGTTAATCAAAAGAAGAAAGAAATTAGATCAAATCTGATCCGCAGGACCAAAACTAGAGAGGGAAGAACGTCTCTTCTCAAAGTGAGTAATCTCCCAAGGAAATTCTGCCGTGAAAATTAATTACTTTAAGGGAAACGGACTTGAATGGTTGATACATAAGAGAACTCTTTATTTCTGGCAGAGAGCAGGACTTTGAGAGGGAGAGAGGGAATCAACTTATTGGTGTATGCTTGCTGCTTTAACTCTCTATCTTTTCCTTTTTATTATCTTTTGTTTTTCTACTTCTTTTTCTCAATACTCATTTTCTATTTCCTGGTTCTTAAATTCCTGATACCGTGGTGCTTGTTGTCGTCCCCTGTACACGGCAAGGGCCTCCCTTTATAGTGTCTGTCGTGACTGGGTTTTACTATTATAGCCCTTAACCACTTTTGTCTGGTCTGGGTGTACTTACCGACCACCACTGGTTTGTCTGTGTGCTACTCCCCATCTCCAGACAAAAGAAAACTATTTTGTTTGTTTGTCTGTCGTGACACCCTTCCTTGCTATGGCGTGGGTGCCTTCTCTCTCCCTATCCCTCGTGGCATACACCTAGTGGTTCCAACTCAGTTTTGCTTCTTTTAGGTGGTATGTCATCCTAGCAGGACACTCCCCCTAAAAAAACCCGAGCAGGATCCTCAAAATAGGTTTTTCCATTCTCCCCATCGCCAAACCATGCCCTCTTACCTCTGACCCATGACCTCACCGTGCCCTGTATTGGCTGGGTACAGGCTGGTAAGGTCTGGGCCTTACGCATGCCTCTTTTCCATGTATGTCCAAAATTTGTCTGCTGCTCATGCATTTGCCGTGGTTGGCCTTCACAGTCTGCCGTCCGTTTTGACTATTTTCTGGTTCCCCTTTCTTTTGTGGCTTGCCCCACTTAGGGGCTAGGCCTTGCTTGACGGTGGGCTTTGCCTTTGCCCACCTTTTTTCCTGCTACCGTCTCCTGCCATTCCACTCTATCGTTCCTGCTGTGAAGTTGTTTGCCTCAATCCTGCTAGACTTTTTTGGGCCTGCTGTTTATTCTCCTCCCAATGGCCCAGTATAGCCATTGGTTCCTTTGTTATATCACTGGCGGGCTCGTGTGTCCCATTTGTTTTCTCTTGGGCATCCTTGGCCCTTTTGCTTTCCTTGGGCTTCCTCGGCCCTTTTCTTAACTTTGCATTCCCATGGGCTATTACTGAGTTCTTTGGGTTTCCCCGGTCCAATTATATTATCCCTCATCCTTAGGGTTCATGGGCTTGCCATCAACCCCTTACTTTCTTTGCTTTCATTACTTTGGGCCTGTCGCGGCCCATTCTCACTTTTCCACATCATATATCGCCCATGGTTTGCTTTTTCTCTCTTTCCGGGCTCCTTTAAGTCTATTTACTCCCTCAAGGCCCATTTGTTTATCTCATGGGCCTGTGATCCATTATTCCTGCCGCTTGGGCTTAATGGGTTTTCTATCCATTTGCCAACTCTTTTCTGGCTTCTCCTTTTCACTTGGGCTTCCAAAATGGCCATCAACACCCATATCTCCCATTGGGTTCTTTAAGTGTTTATTTATGGAGAATCAAGCCCAAAATTCCAAATGTATAATGAACAAAAGGCTAATGGTGCTTTAACAAGAGAGAAATCAAAATGTCATAACTGAAATACAAGAAAATACAGAAAAAGTACACAGGTCCGAAACTTCGACCCATAGTTAGTGAGAAGAGTAAATTGAGAGAGGTTGTGAGAAAGAGAGGGAAGGTTCCCCTGTACCCATATTTCCACCCCCAAGCTATAGAATTGTGAGAATGTTAGCTGGCTGAGTAGGCTTTTGTTCTCAAGTTTCAGCTCTATGGGAAAAATGTAGTTGGTTCATTTTGAATATGATTGGGGCCTTTTGTATTGAGTTTGGGGTGCTCTAAGTGACTGGTTTTTGGTCAATAGAAGAGGCTTTGAACCCTAAGGTCTCAATCAAAAAGGTTATGATCAGATTTGCTTTAATTGGGTAAGAGGGTTGGCTTGCTTTTGGCATAATTTGGGAAATGGGGTGGCCTAAATTCATGGGCTGATGTTTCCTAGACATGGCAGGCCCTTGGAGTCTGCATTTGGTTGTTGCAGCAGACAAGGCCAGGCACTTAGGGTCAGCTATATGTTTTAGTCCAAAAAATTGTAGAGCGGAAAAGTTAGGCCACAGTCAGCCAGAGCATAAAGGCTCCTTTAAGGTGGAAATTCCAGGTACAAGACCTTCTCCATGAGCCAGAGGTGCTACCAGTGTCCCTTGCCCACTTGGTAACACGCATGGGCTGGGTTCATGCAAAAGGTGTGAAAGGAACCGACCCATACCTTCCAAACCACAATTCCTCTATTTCCCCCATATGTTGCATGGGCTTGGGCCATGCTTAAAAGAATAAAAAATATATATAATACATGAAGTGGGCCCATAATGAGGTTGGGCTCAATTGAGTCGGGCTTATAGAGAATGTGTCGCGAAAATGGGTATCAACACCTTTGAAGTTCGTACACACACATTAGCTTGCCATTAGCTATGTCTATAAATTTAACCTAAAAATGTTATATTTTTTAATTTTGAATGTTTTTCTTGTAAACAACAGAAGGTATCGGTTGAGCTACGAGTTATTGGCACCAAAAAAAGATTACATCATTTAAGATTTTAAATGATGTGACAATCTATATACTATTAGATTTTAAAAATAAAATCCAAACTGTAAAATGGAAAAAATAGACATGCTTGAAATGGGAAGGTTATGTTTTTGCTATATTGATCATTTGTAAACCATGATTAGACAAAAGCTGTAAGGACTAAGATTATGGCCCAAGCCCACTTAGAGCAGTGTGACCCAGTACAACAAGCCCAAAACAATAGATTTGTAAGAGAATGAGTTCTACAAGCCAACTACAATGCAGAGCAATTTCAGACTTGAGAATAATTGGGCTAACGCAATTAATATGAACACAAGAGACACAAATTTAGCATAAAGTCTTCCTCGGGCAAATCCGAGGAGGGATTGTTCATTAAAAGTCAATGCTAATCCTTTTACAATGAGTTTCAGTTTTCTCTCCCTTTCTCTCTTTTTGTGTTAAATGTGCATCCCATTTTTTAGGGGAGTTCCTTGCCTTATATAACCCCTCCCATTGTATCTCAGCCCTCCATCTGTACATTTCAAGGGGGATGGTTTGGATGTTTGTCCCATCAGCACCATTCTGGAGGTAGCTGAGAGATTTGTGAGCTGTTGAATCACTATTCATGTGTCTTTTCCTCATAAATGCGGTCAGCTTAGTTGGTGCAGAGCATTGAATGTAGAGGTGATGGTCACCTTCCTAGATATTTCTCTTTTCTGTTGCTTGCATGATTCTGGTGTCTTCTGTAGTGCTTCACTTTCGGGTGCAGGGAACCAAATAAGGTTCTCCCGAGGTGCACTTGCTCCTCGGGCTTCTCGGACAACAGGTCATTCAGTCTTTTTTCCTCGGGCCTTTTACCTTAAATTTTAGCCCGATTCTGCGTGGTCTTGATGCCATCTATCCTCGGTCTTGGCCGATGTGCCAAACTTGGGTTAACACACATGTGAGCCTTTAATTATCCTCGATCAGGGCCTAGGAGCTTCTGGGTTTCCTTAGATCATTTGCTCCCACAAAAGCAATAAAGAGTAATGTTTATAGGTGAATCATGAATGATTAATGTAATGAAAACAATGGATGTTACGCTGAAGTTGTTCGTACCTGTTTCTACAAAAAAAAAAAAAAGTTGTACGTACCCGGTATTATTACTTATTATTATCCTTTGGACAAAGTTTTGTTACAAACTTGGTTGTAATCATTGGCTACAACTCTAATCAATATATTTTTATTGGAAGTGAAATTTTAACAAATCCACCATTGGATTACATTTTTTTTCTTATATACTTCATACTTGCAAAATTTCTAGAAAATTATAGATTAATAGTTATGTCATCAATCAAATGTTTAAATTTTAAGTTTTTATAATCTAAAATTATACATAAAAAATAATTTTATGGATCGAATAGTAAATAATATCTGATTGATACGAAATTTGATTTGTGTATTAAAGACATAAAGAACATGCAATCTGATGATTAGACTTTCAAAATATGTAGCCATATTAATTTTTTTAGTGGAAGTTTGTAGTTTTGGGTAAATAATAATTTGTATAAACATTGGATTAAAGAGTAATTTTCCATTTGGCCACGTCGTAATGTCCTTAAAAATTAAAATGATTAATTGATAGCTAAATGAATTCAAGATGTTGAGAACCTTCTGAAAATGTCTGGTGTTTTTTTTTTTTTTTTTTTCAAAGCATAATAAGCTGACTTGTGATCTACAAACAGCTCTGTACAATATCAAAACAAGCTCATACAAGCTTCAGCTAAAAAGCCTAAAACTTTCTTTTGTTAGTAGCTATAAGCCTAGAACTTGATTGGTGATCATATTTTTGAAATGAAAATCGCTAACCATTGTAAATGGTTTCTTAAAATCATAAGCATTGTTTTTAAAACCGACCAGTCGGATCCAATTTTAAAAACCATGATCCTTTGGCTTTGAGGTTGAAATCCTATTAAGTCTTTCACATGTATTGGTATGATCTACTTCGAGGTTACTCCATTCAAGCCTTTGAGCTAATCCATTCTTTTCGTACGTGTTCAAAATCTCATTAAAATTACCTACATATAGCCATGGTTTGTTATCAAGAGATCTCATATATTTGACAAAGGGAAGTGTTTGTTATACACATTCGTGTGCTTATACACGTGTTTTACAACTAAAAACGTGGGTTCAACTTCAACCCATTTTAAATTTGAAATTGTGAGTTGAATCCACGTTTTTAGTTCTAAACAACTTTGTAAATACATACGTGTGTAATAAGTTTTAACCTTTGACTAATACCCAAGATTCATAGGGTTTGGGTTTGGCAACATCCACGTGTCTATAAAATATAGTGAATCTCTAACCACTAACCCTACTTTAATCCCCAATCAAAACATCAACGAGTGACTAAGAGTAACTACAAATGGATAGATCAAAGCTACCATTAGAATATGCAAATGCTTTTTGGTAACTCAACTTTACCAGTCGGATATCCCAATGATTCTAGCACCTCTTGCCTCTTGTGAGATATCCCACCTCTCGTTGAATTCTACTATAAGTAAATGCATTTTGATAACCCAACTTTACACACAATTTTTTATTTTTTTATCCCATCCTACCTTGTCTCATTAAAAAACATGGCTGTGATTTGTATTGTGAGGGCTTGTTCCCCACTCGATGACAACAAATTTTGAACCTTTCTTGATTCTCAAGTCATTGATAATTCTAATAAGTAAAATTATCACTCATAACTTATCACCTAATAATTCCATGAAAAAAAAAAAAAAAAAATACCTATATACACCATTTTTTTTCAAATGATAAAGTGGAAGAGGGGGATTTAAAGTTTAAAACTTTGGTGTGACAAGGTTTCTTGACTTTGCATAACTAGTAAGTTAATATTTTATATAAGATAGTTTTGGAAAATGTTATACATATATTATAGCATAATTGTTATAGAATTTGGTTAGTAATGAGTTCATCATAAGAAGAAACAACTATAGATTATACACGCATATCCATTATAATTATTCAGTTCAAGTAATGAGAGATAAAAAAACAATTTTGGAAAAATATCGTAGAATAAAAGTTAATATACAATGTGTCTTTTTCTTTCTCCTTAATTCTAAAATAAAATACACATCCTAAACACCCACAATCAATCATATCCTTTACAAAACCTACAAATCTACAACATTTGACTTTAATTAACATTAAAATCGTAATTGCCGTTGTCGTCACTCAATATAAAATGCAAGCCCCCCTTCCTTATTTGTAGTCAACTCATACGGGTTAGGATTAGATAGGACAACAATGTTAGAGGTAGGTGTCATCGAAAGATTGTAGATAAATGAAATCATTTTTGGACTATTGTATTTGATGTTGGATGACATGAAGGGCTATGTGGAGGTATATATAAAGGAGTAGAAGTGCAAGAGGTGAAAATGATGAATTGAAATGCAAAGAATTTTGTGTATATGTGTGAGAAAGGAAAAATCTTGAAACATTGAACCAAATGATACAAGAATATTTACTTTTTAATTAACATTGAACCAAATAAAAAAAAATTTTAATATTTAATTTGATCTTATATTTGATGTGGTACTTGAGAATATTTCAATTCTCTTTGTCAAGAATGCGTCATTTGGCAGAACCTCAAGCTTTCCCACATAAGGTCTCTGCTTATATATATATATATATATATATTGATTAGACTTGTTCAAACTTTAA
>JARYZH020001766.1:0-22648 GCA_030021035.2 Notholithocarpus densiflorus | reverse complement strand
TAAAAGTGATAGGCCAAGAATTGACACGGTGATTTGTTTACGAATGGGAAAAAACTACACGACAAAAACCCCACCGGGTGATTTTCAGGTCACCACTCCCGAGAATTCACTATTATCACAACAAGCGGTTGCAAGTAAAGGAATCTCAGTACCTTATACCAACCTACAGTTGAACCCTTACCCCAATACCAAATTGGACTTGTTTTGTAGTGACAATTTCTCCTTTTCAATGCACGGCTCCTAGTACGTGACTAACCAATAGATGTGCGGATCCCAGTACATGACTTAATCACCAACTTGAGAAAAATGTTGGCTGCAAAGTTTTTTAGTTTATCACACGATGAAGATCACGAAGCTCCTTGGTCACAAAACCCTATGGTGTACAAACACAACAGCTTCTTCAAGAGAAAGATGAACTAGGGCAAATTCTGTCTCCAGTCACAATTTGCATGAACAAAACTTTGCTTCACACTTGCGCAACCTTTGATAGTCCTTAAAATAATCTTTATATATGTTTAGAGTTGTGATAAAAGAAAGCCCAAACATATACCCATGGATTGGATGAAAATCAGCTCTGAAAAACTAGATTTCATAAACCTCGATAGATAGCTTATCTGTCGAGGTAGCTTATCTGTTGAGGTAGCTGTCGAGCATCAAGCTTCAGCAGCTTTTTAAACCTCGATAGATACTAGCTGTCGAGTTTTAAAATCCAGCACTTCTTCACTTGTTTCTTGAACATATTTGCATGGCTTTAACACTAGAACTTGAAACCTTGTTCCTTGAATCATTAAACACATCCTAGATCTACCAAATTACAAGTAAAGTGCGTTTTGTCAAAGGATTAGCCAATTCTAAAATGACATATGTTCCTAACATCAAATCACATATGTCCTAACAAAAAGATATATATACCATTATATTTATCAATTTCTAAAGCCACATATTTTATATATTTGGAATTACCATGATATAGAATCTTAAAAATTCTAGTCAGAGAGTTATTGTAGTTAGATCCGAATGAGGCATGACACATGATATAGGTTATACAATAAATTAAGAAACCATGAGTATTATCAGACACACAATAATTAAGAAGTTTTTGTTAGTTCTGATCTAGGTCCACTACTGATATATATTTTATTATTTATCATTTAGAAATTAACTTGTTAACATTTAAACACAATAATAATAATAATAATAATAATAATAATAATAATAATAATAATATATTATTATTATTATTATTATTATTATTCTTTGAAAGTTAATCTTTCTTGAGGAGCCTAAAATCTTCAAGGCGACTATCATGAGGTTGCTTTGCTTTCTGAACGAGCCTAAAATCTTCAAGACAACTATCATGAGGTTGCTTTGTTTTTCTGAATGAATGGTGGTTGAAAATCCACAAAAATAACCAAACATGGCTATATATATAAGGCAAGATTTAAGTACAGTACTTAGGTGTTGTTTTTTAGATTCTTCTCTTAAGATTCTGTTATATGAATTTTTTCACATGGGATGAAAGTTTATTTTTTAGTTAAATAGCCACATGATTGAATATTAAAAGAAGAAACTAAGGTATTGTACCTATACCTAGGACATAGCTTATTTTTGGAAGGTGTAGCTTACATTTGGAAGACACGGCTTATTTTTGGAAGGTTGACTGTGGAGTTAGCAAAAAAGTTGCTCATCAGCTGCCCCCAGTCCGTGGCCGTACCTCTTTTTTGGACGAGCCACTAAATAATTAATTTTTGTTGTTCTTTTTTTATGGACATGTGATAACTTTTGATTGGCTCGCCATCTTCTTATTTGGTGTTCCCCAGGTTTTTGCTTATAAATTGGCGAATTTCCCCCTTCAGACCTCACTCATTTTCCAAATTTTGCCTAAACCCGTCACAAGGGCTTCTTTGGTTGTCTGTTTCTTTAACTCTTCAGATTGTTGTTCGTTTGGTCCTTTGCTCATCCGAATCCTTATTCGTCCGAATCTTTGTTGGTTTGAATTCCATCTGTTCAAATTTTCACTCATCCAAATTTCATTTGTCGGTACTAATAAGCCATCTCGACTCTTCTTTATTGCATTCATTAGGTAGGGCCCATAAAGTCAGATGAGTATGGTGGACTTAGTCCTATTTTGTCATTGTAGGTGTATGGATGAGTGAGTATGGGTCCACAAGTATCTCCTTGTCATCCAAACGTAGAAAAACGGACAACCGAGGGTTACCTCCAAGTGTGAGCATAGATTCAATTGATGATGTCCTTTCTTTAGAGTTATCGCAGACAAATCCATCTGGGGTGAGTCAAGAGAAGACTCGTCTTGTGCTAAGCCAAGGGAGGACTCATTGTCTAATGTTGAGTTGTCTGAGGCGAATTCTTCTGATGAAGATGGTGGTTCCTATTTGTCTGACGGCCCTAATCACCCCTTTATCTTGCCTGATGATTGGGAGGTAAACAAGTATTGTTCTTCCCTTCCCGCGGCAAAGTTACGGAAGATATGATCTAACTTTCAGATTCCCCATAATGTTCCCACTAGACTGGCTGAGGTTGGAGAGTAGTGCTACTCTCATGATGGTGAAGGTACTGTAAATTGTTTATATCGATCCAAGTTAAACCAGATTGCTGTTCAATTTAACCTTTACAATGTTTGCTTATACCTTTTGGTTTTCCTTTTGATTAAAGACTATGATACTAGCAAAAACAACATTCCAGATATATTTTAAATTATTGTTCTACAATGATTGCGACATGGATATTGTCATATGCCACCAAAAACATATAGAAAATTGAAATATTAACATTTAAATCTTTCATTGTTTTACGCCTTTTGGCTTAGTTTATGTTTAAGCATTTTAATTTTTTTTTTTTTTAAATTAATCCATTTGAGATCCCATTAATATTTTTCCCTTTTTCTAGCACATTCAAGTTGTCTGTGTCACACATGTTTCTAACATAAGTTGTGTCCATGCTTTATGACTGTAGCCATCTCCCTTTTCTTTTGTACAAAGTACTTATGAATCTGAATTCAATAATTGTCATGGATATTGTGAGGATTTGGTTGACAAGAGTCTGACTAAAGGGTACCGATGTTAATTAGCTCCGGTTATAATTCAACCGTACCATTGTATGTGTGTGGGTCGCATTTGCTTTACATGTTGCAAAATTTTGTGAGTTTTGGATACTTTTATTTCAAGTGAATTTCATGTAAGATGTGGTGGAGATTTATAATAGAAATGGTATGTTCAGCTGACTTCAAGCAAACCTTGCACATCTTTCTCTTCCACAATTGTGCCATTTCAGACCATCACTTTTATAATCCTTTGTACTTGAGATATTTACATGATAAATAGGCTTGAAGTATGTTCTTTCGAGTTGAACACCATATACTCCTAGCGTGATGGTCACTCCATAAGTGCGGGGAGCAAGGGCAAGGTTCAAGTCTCTAAAAAGGAGGAGCTTCACACGCATATAGTTTTATTAACAATCTGAAATAACTGAGATTTTTTATTTGGTAACATAAGCTCAATATTTTTAATTGACAAATTAAATTAAGTAAATGTAATTATATATAAAAAAATATTGAGTAAATGTTTTTTTTTAATATGTATTGTTAAGTGGTTAAATATTTGTGGTAAATTTGGTTCAATTAGTGGTGCTAATTTTCAATATGGATTGTATATTTTGTAATATATTCATGGATAACGCAATTTGTTGTATTTGCTGCATAATTGTTATGTTAAGGGAAATCACATATGTTTTGAGATATTAAATTGGGATAGAATTAGGTAAGGTGAGGAAAAGTAGTAGGAATTGAGTAAGGAGTGGCGTTGATGGGTTTCTTGGGTTGGAAGATGAACCAAATTAATTTATAACTAATCATTAGATATCAATTGTGGTGTATCAATGATTGTTGTTGTATAGGTAAATTCTGGCATTGAGATTTGAGACTGAATAGGTAAGATAGTGGTTATATTGATAAAGTTTAGGCTGCTTCAGTTGTAGGGCGGTGGATGAACTTGATTAATTTATAACATCATTATGTATCAAAAGGAATTATTACATTGAATGATAACAATTTAAAGAACTTTGAAGAATGCTAAGGCTAATGATGAATGCTAGGACTTAAAGATCATGAACAGTGCCAACATTGACCAAGAGGAAGCCATCAATAATGATATAATCAAGTACTGTATGTGATTTTGGTTTTGGAGAACATGAGGATAAGTTGTCTTTTATCTACTTTCCTTTTAAGAATAGCTATTGCAATAGACACCCAATAATCAATTAGTTCTAAGATATAAAACATTTGAACTTGTGATTGGTGATAAGAGTAGTGTTAGAAGCAATATTAGTGCTAGATGTACATGAATTTCACAGTTCTCCAATCACAACTTTCTACCTTAAGAAAGTGTAAAATAGATTTTGTACTTAACATTGTTTAATTTGACAACTTCTCAAGTGCATGACATTATTTCTTGAATCTTATATTTAATAGCTTTTGTTATGGACATATTTTTATGTAATTGGCATATTCTTTAACAAAATGCACTTTACTTGTATTTGGGTAAATCTAAGTAGGTTCAAGATGATCATTACAAGTGGTTATATTGAAAACATGAAGATTACTCAAGAACTGCTCAAGAAAAGTGCAAACTGCAGGTCTCGATACTTCCTCGTCAAACACACCTTGACCGTGCATGTGGCACTCAATAGATCAAACATCAACTCGTCATAAATGCGCCATACACGGAATACAATGTGTCAGACGGTTATGTTTTCATCTCGTCTAAAAGACGAAAATTCAAACAAGGGGGCAACTGATGAGTTAGAAATTTATGATCGTCATTAACCAAGAGAAGACGTTACGCATTTATTACGCTCATTGATGACAAAGTGTAACAGACGGAGTAACGGTCACAGAATGAGCTGTGAACTTCAGACAAAGATTTTGTAATGCACTAGCCGTTGAGCATAAATACAGCAATTCATTGCCCATTAATGAGGCATGCAACTATAAAAAGAGAAGGCAACAGAAGTTAACGATACACATAAAAATATTCTACGAAAATCACTCTCCAGTCAATTCTCTCTAAAATCCTTCTCCCTTACTGACTTAAGCATCGGAGACGGTTTGGCTAACGCCACACTGGCGTGTTATTCTTCCACCCAGTTCATTTTGCAGGTTTTCCTCCAACAGAGACGACATCAATCACAGCTTCATCCATCCACTACGATGAGAAGCTCAATTGCTGATTTTTTGCATCATTAGACGTCATGAACAAAAATTACACGGCAAAGGAAAAAGAAAAGAAAAAAAAAAGAATAAATGAGATGACAATAAGCAAAGATAATAAAAAGAAAATTCTCTCATTGCTCAAATTAAAAGATAATAAGATTGTTTTCATAGGGGATTTGGAACATTCCAATCCTTTCTTAAATTCAAAAATAAAAACATGAGAATCATAAAAGTGCAGAAAAGTAAAATAGGGGGCATATTAGGGTGGTCACCCAGTCCTCCTTGCTTTCTTGCTAGTCCTCATAATAAGCTTTCTCATCCCTTAGAGTCAACTTCATGTCATCCTCCAACCATTGCTTGTACCTTGCAGTAGGGTAAATGTATTTGGGAGGAACAATGTCTTTCGCCACCCTACAATGTGGCTAAGCTTCACGGATCCTGCCCAAGATCCTATTAGTGAACACTGCAGTGTGGAAGGCACCTTCATCATCAGGATCTCCTTGATATTCTCCAAACTGCCTTGAGATACGACAAGTGGAGTAGTAAGAGTAACAACGAAGCCCAACTAAAGTCACACAGTGGTCCTTATAGCAACTGTGGGCCATGCTTGAGATATGCCACCATTCCACAACGCATTGAATGTCAGTCTCCTTAAGGTGACCCATAAGCTCCATGTATGCCTCAAAGCTCATGACATTCTGATGAAGCCGGCGATTCCTAAGATGCCTAGGAAGGTAGGTGCTGAAGGGTATAGTAGGAGATTGAAGCAACCAAAGCCTCTTTTGTAGCCATATCTGAAAAAAAAAAAAAAATGGAAAGCATAAGTGAGAAAAAAAATAAAGATGATGAAAGACGATATAAGGTGCCTCAATGGGTTGAAAATCGAAAGGTAATCCATGCAAAATTAGAGGAATCCTGCTAAGTTGAGAACCTAGGAAAAAGTTAGGGATTATACCTGAAGAAGAAGAGGACTTCTTGCAAAAAAGCTTGCTTCCTTCCTCTGAAAGGCATCTAAACCATTGAGAGTTTCTGCCAAGATCAAGCCCACAAATTATCTCTCTTTAGCTCATAAGCCACCATGCACATCCGAAAGTCCACGCAATATGACTCTTGGACTAAGAAATACCTTACAATGGCACATAAGTAAAAGGCACGAAGGTAGTACGATCGTGGCCTCTCACCCTTAGGAAGGGCCGAACTGGAAAAATAATCAAAGACCAGCCTAAGGTTGAGTTTGCCAAAGACACACCACCTATTGGCTATGGCATCAGGGACGCCCAAAACACTCGCAGCAAGGAAGGAAGATCCCCACCCATGGTAGGGAAGATAAGATCATCAATCTCTAGTTCACCCATGATAGTAGCAAATTCCTCAATAGTGGGGCATAGTTTTATTTAGTTGAAGCGGAATACATGCCAAGAAGGAACCCAATAATTGGCAGTAGCCCGAAGAAAAGGCTCATCCACCCTAATTTGATGGTAGGGGAAGATGCAAGAAATACCATAGGGAGCGATGGAATCCTTGAAATCGGGACCAAGCTTCCTAATCCAAGTGGAGAGATCAAGAGGAGAGTTTTATGCCATTGGGAGACCTCAGAAAAGTGTTCTCTAGGTTGGAAATACGTGGGTGAGGATTTTGGACCCAAACGACTACTTTTATACTTAAGTAAGTCGGTTAGGGTTTTTCTAATTCGTGGCCCACGTACGCAAAGTCAACCCTATGTACACAAAGTCAAAGCTGCATACGTAGGCTCATCTCGACGTACGCATGGCGCTTGGTAGAATCCCACGTTCCCCTGTTTTGAGCAAAGTTTTTCACTCCAAAGCATTCCTAGGGTTCTTATGACCTAAAGAATCACTCAAGCCATATTCCAAGCACAAGATTGCAAGCATTAAAGAAGCAAAGTTGTATAGAAACATACAATTTATGATATATCTTGTAAATTAAGTGCTAAGTTCCAATCAAAAGCATGAATGTAAAAAGATGTTCTTAAATACAAGCCTTTGTCTCAAATGTAATTCAAATGTCTTCTAAAGGGAATAAAAAACATTAAAAGCGAAAAGGAAAAGGGAAAAAAAGTTGTGTGTTGTATATGTGTCTTGAACTGCAGGTAATCAATGGTGTTGTCTCTTCCTCAGTTGGTAGCTAGGAGTCACCTCCGAATCCTCCTCCTAACCACCATTACCATTATCATCATCATCATCACCACCACCACCACCTGGATGGGCCACTCCTCCCAAGCTGTATAGCTCCTTGAGTAGTTGGTCACCTCTAACTTGAGATTCCCGACTAGCCACACCAACTCCTCATGCTCTTGGATAGTGGGCTGCAATTCAAAGAAGGAAGGGTTAGAGACTGGAATAAAAGAGAAATTTGGCAGAAAGAGAGAGGAAAAAGGGAAGAAAGAATTCACTGCTAGAGTGTTGGGAGAGAAAGGATAGCCCATAACTTTAGGGTTATGAGGCCCGACACGCTCTCGAGCAAAGCCATCTGGGCCATAAGCATAGACCGTGTAAGGGAGATGTGGAAGATCAATGGGCTCACCGACACCAGGTCCCCCCTATTACAATTTCCCACATTAGAAGTCATGACAAACAAAAAAAGAAAAAGAGAAGAGAAGAAAAAGAGATTGAGCATATATCTGAATAGTGAAGGAAGGCATGAGGCGAGTGATGTTAAACTCCTCATTGTCCAACCCCTCAAGAAGCCGCTTGGCATAGGAAACACCACTCCCCCATGAGTTGTACTCAGCATCAGTCACGGAGTGTGGTGCAAGCATGAACTCAAGAGGGTCCATCAAAATCTGTGGGTCATCCCTACCCACCAACTGGCATCTCACCCTTTCCGCTAGATATAGTGCCCTCAAGCCCACTCATTCAAGGGGTTAGGTAATCTTCGAAGCAATGAAAGCGGCGGGCTCCAAGTCTCAAGTAGTAGGAAGGGGCTGGCTGGCCAATAGAGCCTAGTTTACCTATAATGGCACAAGGTTAGGAGAAGAGTATTCTAAAGGAAATGCATGAAGAAGCATGAACAATTAGAACTCTTAAACTTACCTCATCCGAAGTTAACCCCGTAAGGTGTGCCCTCTCTCGAGGAAAATTCCTCAAAACTAGGTCAGTGCCCGGAGTTATGAGGCCATTCCTAACCACCCACCACTGCAAAAAGAAGCACAAGCCACAGGTTAGATGCAAGATGACAGTTTGCAAGATAACAAATGCAAGATGACAGATGCAAGGTGATAGTTTTCAAGATAATACAGTTTGCAAGACTACAAGCTACAAATAAAAGTGCAAAGACTAAAAAGAGAACTAACCTTAAGGAGCTTCCAAG
This sequence comes from Notholithocarpus densiflorus, assembly GCA_030021035.2. Lineage (NCBI taxonomy): Eukaryota > Viridiplantae > Streptophyta > Magnoliopsida > Fagales > Fagaceae > Notholithocarpus > Notholithocarpus densiflorus. The sequence continues at coordinate 14,091 of JARYZH020001766.1, read as the reverse complement.
GCCCCATAAGCTACCGCAAAGTACCCCGACTAAGAGTGTCGAGGGTGGAGTAAAGATAAGTAAGACATGCTTGCCCCCCGTTGGCCCTCCGTGCCTCTCTAAAGTCCTGGAAGAGGGTTAGCCACTTTAAAGACACCGTTTGCCCACCATTAGCAAGTGGAGAAGGAAAGCCCTAGCCATATGGACACACTCCTTAGTGGTCCTCTGTGGGAGGAACGTGTAATCCGACACCAAGTTGAAGTAGCGGATGGTCTCAGTGGAGTACTTCCTCCCCAACATGTCAAAACCCAACAGGATGACCGACATACCATCCAAACTGATGATGGCCCCTTCGAAGCTAAGGCTAGTCATGAGAAAAAAGTCATAGGGAGTCACTGTCATCTCCCGTTTAGCAATATGAAAGGTGTGGGTAGTATCCTACCACCTCTAAATGAGGCACTGCACCAAGGTAGCACTCGTAGGCTTCTCTAGAAGAAGATCAATGATAGGCTCAAATCCTGCCTCTCGGATGTTGCCCCTAGTTTCGGGGACAAGAAGGTTGTACTACTCTACCACCTTATTAGTGCTTCTCTTACCAGCATAAGGGGATGATGACTGCAAGAAAAGAAAGTGACGTTAGATTCTTGATCCAAGCAACATTTAGAAAATATGATGTTTTGATGTAATAATAAAGAAAAACAAGAAGGATATAATGATAATCGGATGCAAAAATGACAAAAAGGTGTGTTAGGATTGGATGTGGAAGTGAAACGGTTGAAAAATAAGTGAAAATTGGCAGAATAGGGCTTCTGCCAAGCATCTCACGTACGTGGGTCAAAGCCCACGTACGCAAACAAGACTTTGCGTACGCTGGCCCATTCCCATTTACGCAAAGCCTCAAGAACAGTCCTGCGTACGCAAGAACAAATCTGCATACACATGAATATGAGCTGCGTACGGAGGCCCGAGCCCATACACGCAGAAACATAGACGGAAACAGTTTTTTGACATTTTCAAAGAAGCATCACCCAAAATCAATCCTAGACATGTTCCTACTCCTCCTAAGGTGTCAGGTTTTCATCTAAACCCATCTCATAGCAAAACCCAAGCATTTACATGGCCAAAAACACATTAAAATCGACGATCAGAGAGGAACTTGAAAACGAGAAAAAATGAGAAAACTTACAGATTCAACCATGGGAATGTGATTCTTAGGCCAGTATGTCAATGGTGAAGACCCCATCAACCTCGTTGCTCTACTCTAGCAGGTGAGATGGAATGTATTAGAAGATAGGATGTAGGAGGACTTCTTGGCCTTAGGTGCCATTGGAGAAGATGATGAGAGAATAAGAGAAATTAAGAAAATGAGAGAGTTTGAGAGGATGAAAAGGCCAGGAAGTGAGGAAAAGAAAAAGGGGAGGGAGGTTTTTGTAGAGACAAAAAAGGAAGAGTTATGGAGAATGTGAAGAGGTGAGGGAGATGAAGAGAATGAAAAAGAAAAAATGAAATGGTTGGTAACCGTTAAAGAAAATGAAAAGGCAGGAACACATCTGATGGCTAAACTACGTGTAGTTTAGGCCTCACCACTAAACTACATGTAGTTTAGTCATGAACAGTAAAAATATTAAATAAAATAAATAAAACTTTTTTTCTTTCTTTCAAAAAAGGAGGAACATCTCAAGATTATCTCAATTAGACACAAAATTATCGAAGGACTCCCCAATGAGCAGTAAAGGAAGTAGAAGCCTCTTCCCCCATCAAGCACATCAAGAACCATCCCTAGTGGAACAAGCACGTCAAGAAGCATCTTCAGTGATTTAAGCATATCAAAAACACCATCCCTGTGAAGGAAGTAGAAGCCTCTTCCCCAGCAGATCAAGCATATCAAGAACACTATCCTCAATAATGAAGCAGAAGATTCTTCCTTAAATGGATCAAACCTATTAAACATCATCCCCATAGAAGAAGCAAAGGACTTTTCCTCAATAGTTCAAGCAGGTCAAGAACCATCCCTATAGAGGAGGTAGAAGATTCTTTCTCGATGGACCCAAGCACATTAAAGCAGTCCTAGTAAGGAAGCAGAAGATTCTTCCCCAAAGTGTCCCCAAAAAGGAAGCAGAAGATTCTTCCCTAGTAAGTCCCATACAAAAAATATCCTAACAAGGAAGCAGAAGATTCTTCCTCAAAGTCCTCCGTGACCTGTAAAGGAAATAAAAGACTCTTCCCTAGTGGATCACACATCTACACTACTCCTCAGCGAGTCCATCCATAGTACTCCTCAGCAAGTTTCTCATCCCTATGCAAGTCGTAAGAGGCAGAAGAGTCCTCCTCATGTACATCCATTCCTCAGAGAGTTCTTCTCCATCCCTAGTGGATCCTACTCGTGCACATATCCTCTGAGAATAGAACATGTAGGCACGGTAGAAAAAGGTAGAGAAAGTGATAGAGAAAGAAGCCAAGGCCAACCCAAGGCAAAAGCCTCACTAAAAAAGGTAGAGAAAAAAGTGAAGAAGACAAGAGGAACAAGTCACCTGGAGAAGTTTGAGGCAAGAGCCCTAGATGGACACCACAGAGACTATATCATTTTGTTGTTTGTTGGGTTAGCTTGTAAGAGCACCCACGGTTGTTTTCTTTTTTTCTTTTTAGTGACTCTAAGATAGTGAGTCACTTACCATTTGCTTGCAAGTGGCAAAACAGGTTCTAGGATAGTGAACCTGTCGTTGCTCATTTCCCGAGCAGCAAAGGTGGGATTTCGGACATACGAATCCCACGCAGCTCTCCGGAGTTACACCCCGCCCCATATATGTGTGAGAGTGTCGTATGTGTGGGTTAGGCCCGAGCTGTACATCGAAACAAAATGTTTTGTCTTTTATTCTTTTAATTCTGTTAGTGAAGCTCACGAATCAAAAGAAGGGCATTTATAGACACTGCATTTTGTACCCCTTACGACTTGGGCACCCTATTCCCCAATGATGCTCGAATTCTAAATCTCAAGGCCAGTTTAAAGCCCAATCAGATATAAAATTGACTTGAGGGGTGTTAAAATGGAAAATATAACCTTTTAAATGAGAAAAAAAATCTATTTTTGGAAATAAAATGACCAAAGTGGCTCTCAGCCTACATATGTGGGTCACGGCTTGCATATGCTGGCCAAAGCATGTGTATGCAGGCACATTCCTGCTTATGCAGCTAGGGTTTCAGAAGTATAAGAAAGACAAGTTTTCTATAATAATGGCTGAGGTTTGGAATGAATCCTACATCGTCTATGGGTCGTTCAAAACCCTTTTTTTCAACAATAAAAGGCCTTACATGGTACATTTTCAAAGGATACAGAAATCCCACAGGAAAACCTAAAGATTCACTAGAAAATAGTGAATCAAAAGGTAGTTTTTCACAAAACATACTTAAGTCAATTTTATTTGATTGAGCCCCAATCCCTTTAGTTTAACGTTGCTAATCACTTTCTTATTGGTTTGTGAATAGACTTGACTGAGGGGAACAGTCAAAATCAACCTTGGAAAGCTTTTGTTTAAGGTTTTGGGTTTAACCCTTTCTCTCTTTTTTCTTTCTCTTTTTTGTTGTTTTGTGTTTTAATCTTGTTCCTTGCGTAGTTTATATTTGTGTATGTCTGTTTTAGTTAGTTTTTAGTTCTTTTCATGTTTTATGCATGTTAGGTTGTTAGAATCTTTGTTTTAAAGTTCTGCTCTATTTCTACGTTTTAGGTTTTTTGGGCAAGGATTTGCATACGCATAATCTTGCCTGCGTACCCAGGCTTGATTATGCGCACGCAGACCTGTTATAGTGTGCGTGACGCCGTTGCCCAAAAACCCTAAAATTTTTGTTTGTTTGTTTTGTCACTTCCTTCACATGTTTGTTTTATCTAGCCTCCTTTTTATATGTTTTAGGCTCTATAGCTTTTGATTTATCTCTTTCACATGTTTGTTTGCTATCACAGATTAGATTATGGTTTTTATATGGTCTCTTGTTTTAATGCCATGAACATGCATTCACATGTTCATGCATGAATGCCATAGGTGCTGAGTTGCTACAAGGTAAATGAGGTGAGTCTTGCATTCACATTCCCATGCATCTTTGAATGTGACTTTGCCTTGATGATAGAGGTAAACATGCTTGTTAGGTTGAGTTCTTCTTGAAGTATAGATGCAATCACTTTTTTACTTGGATATTTCCTTATGCTTATGTTTCAGCCTTGATTTGATTATACATTTTGTTGCCTTGAATATGCTTTTGGTGCAATGTTAGATGAATGCTAGGGTTGTTTATGTGTGGGTTGGGTTCTTATGCTTTATGGATGGATATGTACGTGTCTCTTTGTGACGGAAGATGCCATGTTGTATGCTTAGATGTATGTTAGTGTGTGTGTGTGTGTATGAGTATAGATGCAAGTGTTCAACATGTTTTTAATGAGGTTAAGACGTAAGACACAATGATGGGAGGCCAACCTTAGGGTTAGGCGGTCTTGGGTGCCTAACACCTTCCCAAGAACGTACGTAAACTCCGAACCCATATCTCTTATAGTAAGATCAAAAGGTCGCCCCTTTAGAGTACGCTACATATATGGTTCTTAGGCCATTGCAAAAACTAGGTGGCGACTGTTAGGACATATGTGGAACATGTTAAGAACATATGTCATATAGAATTGGTTAATCTTTTGACAAAACGCACTTTACTTGTAATTGGGTAGATCTAGGATGTGTTTAATACTTTAAGGAACAAGGTTCAAGTCCAAATATTGAAGCCATGCAAATCTGTTCAAGAATTAAGTAAAGAAGTGTTATATTTTAAAGCTCGATAGATTGAACCTATCAAGGTTTAAAAGGAGATTTTAGCCCGATGCTCGACAACTGCTTGACAGATACCCTATCTATCGAGAATTACGAAAATCAGATTTTTAGATCTGTTTTTCACACATATCCAAGCTGTGTTTAGGTTTTTCTTTTCTCACAACTCTAGACATATATAAGGATTATTTTAAGGGCCGCCTCAGTTGATGAAACTTGATGCAAAGGTTTTATTCATACATATTGTGACCAGAGACAATTTGCCCTAGTTCATCTTTCTCTTGAAGAAGCTACTGCGTTTGTATGACGTAGAGTTTTGTGACCAAGAAGCTTCTTGATCTTCATCAACTGGATGAAATGAAGAAGTTTGCAGCCAACATCATTCTCAAGTTAGTGTGTTAGTCACCTACTGAGATCCGTGCATCGATAGGTTAGTCACGTACTTAGAACCGTGCATTGAAAGGAGAGATTATCACTACATTACATGTCTAATTGTGTATTGGGGTAAGGTTTCAACTGTAGGTTGGTATAAGGTACTGAGATTCCTTTACTTGTAACCGCTTGTTTTGATAATAGTGGATTCTCAGGAGTGGTGACCTTAAATTCATTCGGTGGGGTTTTGCTTCGGTAGTTTTCCCCATTCGTAAACAAATCACTTGTGTCAAATTTAATTTCCGCTACATTTAGTTATTTGGTGATTTGTTTGTGCTACCACGTGTATTGCATGTTAAATTGACTTAATTAATTCACTTGGCTAATTAATTGGTTAATTCACCCAAGGGGTCAATACATTCTTGGCCTATCAGAGACTCCCCCCTTGTGTCCACACCAGCTAATGGGGCCTTAAAAGCTCCTAGAGGTTAGTTTCTTTTCCTTTTTCTTTTGTAGCTCATGTATTTCCCATTCTTGCAATCATGTTCATCCACATGTCATCTAGGCTAAAAAATTGTACCTTATGCTCTTGCAAACTGCATCTATGCCTTTATCTTGCAAACTATCATCTTGTAAACTGTAACTACTTTTCTTGTCATCTTGCAAACTATCATCTTTCAAATTGTAACTTCTTTTCATGTCATCTTGCAAACTATAACTACTTTTCATGTCATCTTGCAAACTGTCATCTTGTAAACTGTGCTTTCTTTTCCAGCGCTAGGCCGTGTAAACGGTCTTATTACTCGGGGAGCAGAGGTAGATTTGAAGAACTTCCCTTCAGTTAAGGCTCACTTTAATGGGCTATCTTCTAGTGAGGTGCGTTAGGAATTCAATGCCTCTTATTATTCCCTTTGCATGTTTCTTAGGACTTTGCTTTTAACCCCATGTGTTGTACAGGTCATATAGAGCCCATGGGCCGGCCTTCCCCCTGTTGTGGACTCGAACTTAAAGGCAGCTGCTCTTGTCACTTCTAGGATCACCCAACCCTTCAAGGGTGTTGGCTTGAGGGCACTCTACTTGATGGAGAGGGTACGCTACCGGTTGATGGGTGAAGATACCCCATAGGTTCTGATGGATCCTCCAACGTTTATGCTTTCCTCGCTTTCCATGACAAACGCTGAGTGCTAGTTATGGAGGAACAACATTCCCTATGCCATGCAGGTCACAGACAAGCTGGACTATGATGAGTTCAACGATACTCACCTCATGCCCTTTCTCACTGCTGCAATATATGTTCTTCCTTTTCTCATTTATTTCCATTTTTCTTTTGCATTACTTCACATGATGATATTCAAAAGGAACACTTATGTTAGGCTGAAAAGGTATTATGTTAGGCTAAAAAGGTCCATTCAAGCTATTATCCATATCTGAAAAGGTAGGAAGATGTGTCTTAGTTTCTGTACAGCCCACACGAGAGCAAAGCATGATTTTTCTAGTCTCATAATCATGAAACCTTTTGCTCAAATAGTACACTGCTCTCTCACTCTTGTCATCGTCCTTTTATGCAAGCATACTTCCAACCGCATCTTCTATGATAGAGAGGTATAGGAGTAATGGTTTTCCATGTGTTAGGACATATGTGTTTCACTTGTTAGGAACATATGTCATGATTTTATGTAATTGGCTTATCCTTTGACAAAACGTACTTTACTTGTATTTGGGTAGATCTAGGATGTGTTTTAAATACTTCAAGAAACCATGTTTCAAGACCAAGTGTTAAGCCTTCAAGTCTGTCCAAGAAAACAAGCTGAAAGTGCAAAGTTATTAAAGCTCGACAGCTGCATCTATCGAGCTTAAGAAAGCTGTTTTAGCCTCGTGTGCTCGACACCTGCTCGACAGCTACTCGACACCTCCTATCTGTCGAGGTTTATGAATTTCAGAATTCTGATCTGATTTTCTTGGGATCCGTGATTATGTGTTTGGGCCTTCTTTTCTCCTAACCCTAAACATATAAAAGGATTGTTTTAAGGGCCATCAAAGAGTTCACAAGTTGCACAAGCATTGAGCAAACCTTGTTCAAGCAAATTGTGACTGGAGACAAAGTTCTTGCCCTTGTTCATCTCTTTCTCTTGAAGAAGTTGCTGTATATTTGCACCATAGGGTTTTGTGACCAAGCATCTTCTTGATCTTCATCGTGTGGATGAACTGAAGAATTTTGCAGCCAACAACCTTCTTAGTTGGTGATTGAAGTCGCGTACTGGGATCCGCGCATTAGTTAGTCACGTACTTGGGAGCCGTGCATCAAAAGAGGGGACCTGTCACTACAGAACAAGTCCAATTGGGTATTGGGGTAAGGGTTCAACTGTAGGTTGGTAAGGTACTTGGGATTCCTTTACTTGTAACCGCTTGTTGTGATAATAGTGGAGTTTCAGAAGTGGTGACCTAAAAATCACCCGGTAGGGTTTTTGCCGTTAGGTTTTCCCTATTCGTAAACAAATCACCGTGTTATTTATTTTCCGCTGCGTATTTAGTTTATTGGTGATTTGTTTGTGCTACCACGCATTTGCATGATAAATTGATTAATTAATAACTTGGTTAATTAATTAATTAATTTCTATCACAAGGGGTTAATTCAGTTTGTGGCCTATCACCATTTTTCGGGGGTACCAAGACAGGTGGTTGGAGGAGATATTCCTTGATGAGTTTAAAGGCCTTTTGACACTCAACATTCCATGCATGGGGTTATTCTTTCTCAAAAGCTCGAAGATGGGCTCACAAGTGGAAGTGAGTTTGCCAATGAATCGACTAATGTACTACAATCGACCTAAGAATCCCCTTATTCCTTTCTCACTCTGGAGTGGAGGCATATCCAATATGGCTTTGATCTTTGATGATCAACTTCTATCCCTTTATCACTTACCAAAAAGCCTAGCAACTTTCCCCCAGTTACTCCAAAGGTGACTTTTGGGGTTTAATCTCAATCTATACTCCTTGATCCTTTCAAAGAACTTCCTTAAGTTAATAATGTGTCCTCTATCATTGGATTACACGATCATGTCATTGACATACACCTAAATCTCATTATGCATCATGTCATGTAACAAAGTTGTAGCCATTCTTTGATAGGTTGCACCCGCATTCTTGAGCCCAAATGGCATTACTGTGTAACAATAGATTCCCCATTTCATGGTGAAGGTAGTCTTAGTCATATCGTTAGGAGCCATCTTGATTTGGTTATATCTCGAGAAACCATCCTTAGGCAATACTAGTCATATTATCCACTACGACATCTATGAGAGGAAGAGGGAAATTGTCCTTGGGGTAAGCCTTGTTTAAATCCCTAAAATCTACGCACATTCTGATTTTTTCATCCTTCTTTGGTACAGGCACAACATTGGCTATCCACTCGGCTCGGTGCATCAGTTTGATGAACCCTACTTTTAATTGCTTCGTGACCTCTTCTTTGATCTTTAGAAGCCATTCGGTTCTCACGCGTCTCAACTTTTGCTTGATGGGTACCATGTGAGCATAGGTATCAATATGGTGTTGAGCTATCTCGGGATCAATACAAGGCATATCTTCATAGGACCATGCAAACACTTGTTGAAATTCTGTGAAAAGCTCTTTGAGATCTTTTCTTTCTTTTTCATTTAGGATTGAGCCAATTTTAATTAAGTATGGATTCTCATCATTACCTAAATTAAGAGTTTCAAAAGTTGGTTCCATAGGTTCAATTTTCTTTTTCAGTTGTTTATTAATTTCATTTTCAAATTCATTAGAATCATTTAAGTGCAGAATTTCAATATCATGAGACACATCTAAATAAGCCAAATCAAAATTCATCTTATTGAAAATGTTGAAAAGTACATTGGAACTTGCATCACAAATCTTCTTTCCCATATTCTCAGAAAACTCAACCCAATTCCAATTATTAAGTTATCCTATGATGAATTATGCCTTTCCTTTCCTTTAGGGTGCATTGCTTTCTTTCTCATCCTCCTCTTCGAACAAATTCTTCAGCTTGGTGGATTGGTCCTCATCTTTTAGAGACCCCTACATGCTTATAGCTTTGGTTATGTCACACAGAAGTTCACCTTCATTGGGGAAATCCAGTTGCCATCATCTTAACTCCAATATCTAATCACTTCATCATTCTCCTCTTCTTCTTCTTCTTCATCTTAGGCCAAAACAAAGTATTGATCGTCATCGGAAGGAGGGTCTGCTTCACGTTCAAGCATGAAGCAGGCTGGGGTAACTTGAGTTGCTCCTGCTATTAAGGTCCATTCTGGCCAGTCACGATCTTCCCACGATCCTGCATTTCCCAATTCAAAGAAATCATTGACGTGGGCCCTCTTAAAGGTCCATGGTCCAGGAGTGGTTCTCAGTTGTGGTAGGAATTCTAGTAGAAGGACGCAGACTTTCCCTTCAGTCATCAGTTGATCGATATCCTCTTGAGTCAAGTTGTCAAACATCGTGGTACGTGGAAAATTGGGAAGGTTTAATGAATTTGGTCAGTACAAGTCCCAATTAAAAGTCCCTTATTAGATGTTCTTAGAAAAGTATTTAAGTCCATTTTAATGAAGGCCCAATTACAAAATCACTCCCTTTCCTTTCATGAACCTTGCCCCTTGTTTCATTGGGCCTTTGTCTATTTACAATAAAGCTCTCATCTTACTCTCATGGGCTTTCATTAGAATGTACTTAGAGATTTTCAACCATTTGTCTCAAATATGGGCTTACAATGTATTTATCACTTTTGAGCTCTTCTTCTTTCATTCCATTATCATCATTCATCTTTCTTTTTTCTTTTTTCTTTTTAAGTAGTCCCCTAGCTATAATATTTGTAGCCTTCCTCTCAAAGTCCATGAAGTTCTCATCGTTTTGGGCCTTGACATACAACAAGGAGGCCCAAGTTTAGGGAATTTCATCTTGACCTTGTAGGATGTTGGATGCTAAGTCCATAGCATACTTGTTATCTTAGACCCAAGGTTATCTTTTTCAAAAGGCCTTTTGATTTGGGCTCATGATAGCAAGTAGGCTACGGTCTTATGAACCTTTCAAGTTAAAATATAGCTTTAGACTAAGGAATAAGCCTCTTATATGTGAGAACTTCTTTTCTTTTATCCTAATCATCTTAAGGTATGCCATACTTTTGGGTCATCCTTCAATTCTATATCTTTTATCTTTATTTGTCCTTTAGAATTAGGTGAACACAAGATATATGGTTAAACAAACAAGCGATATAAAGGGTACCCTCTTTTTGATAGGATCTAAGATCTTTTTAAGTGTGGGTAGGCTCCCTAGAGCTAAAAGGATAGATAAGTAGGTCACTCACAACTAGGTGGGCCATGATTCCAACATTGGGCCTAAATGGACTGTTTGGATTGGTGGCAAACCTTTAGCATACTCAAAGCCCATCATAGGCAATGACACATATTGTGAGTTAGTGGAATGAACTTCAAAAGACTTTAGCCCGAATGGAGCGTACTCATCTTCGAACTCATCACCAACCGAGGTAAAGGGACAAAAGAATTAAGTGAAAGTGTGTGCAAACAAATATTGAACAAGCCTTTATTAAGATTAAGAAATAAGACACATCGGAATCAAACTCTCTATCCCTAGCGGAGTCACCACTGTGGGTGCAGCGGGTTTCCTCCTAGGAAAAGGGAGTATGCCTCAGCCGAGTGGACTAGGGCGGAGAAAATATGGAGTCACCACCTAGATTAGGTCTAAGAACCATTTACATAGCGCCCTTATGTGGAAGGATTGAGTTTACTACCAGAGTATGGGTTTGGAGTTTAGGTACGATTTTGGAATGTGTTAGGCTCCCAAAACTGCCCGACCTGTGGGTCGGCTTCCAATTATTGTGTCTTACGTCTTAATCTCATTAAAGGCATATTCAAAATTGAATTCTATATTCACACACATTAGTATGCATCTAACAATCAACATAGCATCAATCATCCCTAAACCCCAACATATACTTGTCATGGCAATCCATATCAAACCTAGCATACATCTATCATGCATATCATATCATCTCATCCAAGGTAGCAAACAAATATCACAAGGGCGGAAACATGGACATTGCAACAAGGTATTGATATCAAATATAGCCCAAACATCTAAGCATAGTATCTAAGCATCAAACAAAATATTTGTTGTGTTCAACATCCAAAATGCATGTTCATATGAATGCATGTCTTACCTCACTTACCTTACTTCATCATAGCACCTATGCATCAATGCATGATCATATTAATGCATGTTCATAGTATATCATAGCAAGAAATAGAAAGAAACCCTAATCTAGCATGTTAAAGGTAAACAAAAAAAATCAAACAGAGAAACAGGGACTCAAAATATAAAAGAAGGTCAAAATAGAGGCATATTATGTGAAAGAAATATAGAAACAAAAGCAGAAAAACTCAAATTAGGGTTTCTAGGCACGAGTATGTGTGCACAAACATAGGCCTGCATACGTAGCCTAGTTATATGCATACACATACTTTGAGCATGCGTATGTTTGTAGGAAGCATGCGCACGTAAACATGCCCTAGAACCCTAACCTAGAAACAGAAATGCAAAAAAACAGAGCAAAAACAAAAACTAAAAAAACTAACAACCTAACATGCTTTAAAACAGAGAGCTACTAAACCCTAGGCTACTTAAACACATTAAAACACAAACAAGGCAAGAAAACAAAAAGAAAACAGAATTAAAACAAGGAAATGAAAAGAAAAGGGTTAGAACTCAACCTTAAACAAGAAGCTTTTCAAACTTAATTTTGACCATTTCCTTCAGTCAATCTATTCACAATCAAATATAAGAGTGATTAGTAATTTTAAAACTCAAAGATTAAGGCCAAAAAAGGCCCCAATTAGAAAATATTGACTTGAGGATGTTTAATGAAAATCTTTGATTCACTATTTCTAGTAAATCTTGTATTTTCCCTTAGGATTTTCTTTGTGTTTTTGAGATATACCATGTAATACTTTATATAGTTAAAAAATGGGGGTTTGGAAACGGCTCTTAGAAGATGTGGGATTCATTCCAAACCTCAGTTTTAATACAGAAAAACTTGTCTTTTATAGTTTCTAGAATCCTAACTGAGTATGCAAGGTCCGTGTATGCGTTCGCATACATCAAGCCTGCGTACGCAGCCCTAGGGTTTATGTGGCCTTTATTTTCCAAAAATAACTTTATTTTATTCATAAAAGAGTTATATTTTCCAATGAAACCTTCCTTAAGTCAATTTATAATCTGATCGTGCCCTAAACCATGTCCAGCACAAGCCTCCCCCTCCAGGGATAGAGGGCGCACAGCGTCACTGTACGTGGTGGTCGATTGCCACAAGGTATCAACACATATAAATAAATAAATAAATAAATATATATAAATATATATATATATATTTGATAAAAAAAATCATATATGTTGTCATGAAATTTGTTTACAAATGCAAGCTATAAGTTCATACATATCCAATATGACTCACTCAGCCCATTTTATTATTAAATAAAAAAAATTTATAAAAAAAAGTGAGAACCACTGAAGCTGATGTGATGTGTGGGTGGGGTAAGTAGTTGGTACAAAGAAGTTTTAAATTATTTATACTTTTCAAACTGCTCAACTCCTATCCGTTTCTTCTTATTTCTTTTTTCTTTTTCCTTCTATTTGTTTTCCTTCTCCACCATTTGATTGATTGATTTATCTCAAGCTCCACCACTTTTTTAATTCTCTCATCTTTATCTCTTTCTTATTTTATTATTTACTTTTATCTTGAATTTCTCTCATCCACACATTTAAATTTTTTTACTTTTCCAATGCCTACACAGCTACACGTTCAAATAATCAGATGTTCTCACTTCTCTCTCTCTCTCTCTCTCTCTCTCTTCTTCACAAATCTCTTCCTCTCCCTTCTTCTCTGTCCCGCTCATAAAAAGAATCAAAATGTTCTTCTTCTTGTTTTTTTCCAAAAAGTCTTGCCCCAAGCATTGCATCATCACTTTGCTCCTTTCTTCTTCTATTCTTTTTTGTCTAAAAATATTGCAAAAGCATTCATCTCAACGTTTGATAGGGTTGAAGGTTCAAAATTGGTGATAAGTTGCTGAGCTTGTAAATACCTTTTTTTTTTTTTTAAGGGCTAACCCGAACCGTGAGAATTGTCCACAGTTTTCAATCCCGGGTGGTTCGACAATGGTTCAAATGGTTTCTTGCTTTTTTATCATAGAATGGTTGTTAGGGTTGAAAAACTATATTTGTGAGAGGTTCCCCATTAACCAATTCAAACCATATGGTCCGGTCTAGGTCTAAAAATCATGCATTTTACGTGAAAAATAATACTTTTAATTAGAGTTTTGGTGTATTCTTGATATTTTGTCCATTTTAACTCTAATGATGGCCCATAAACTATCATTTTGAAGGTAATTTTATGATCTTTAAGATAGTAACAAATTTGTGTCAATTGGATGGTTGGATCAAAAGGTCCACTTTTTGACTAATCCCGTTAGATTTAGTCAACATTGGTCAAACTTAGCAAAAAATGGCAAGTTTGAGATTTTGAACTTTTGAATCATTATAATGATTAATCCCAGGCTCAATTGGAATAAGAAATCTTTTTCCATGTAATAATTCATTTTCTTATTTTTTTTAAGCATTGTTTTCACTTTTTAATGCCTAAATCAATATTTTGGCATGCTAATCGAGGTCAAACAAGATAAGGTATCAACAACTATCACCAATAGAGTACCCTTTATCCAACTAACAACACTACTCACACACTAAAATTCCAATATAATTTATTATAACAGTGAATTTTGAAAGTAGAAAGACTAAAGTGAAGGTTCAAATAAACGTCGAGTAACCTTTTATAGTTTTTTTTAGCACTAATCCATTTTAAATCTTGCACAACTTATTAGAGAGAGAGAGAGAGAGA
>JARYZH020001765.1:0-22650 GCA_030021035.2 Notholithocarpus densiflorus | reverse complement strand
AGCTTCTCCATTAAACTTAGATAGCAGCTTCTGTCGAGACTTAATAAAACAGATTTTCTTCACTTATTTCTTGGATCAACCTTCATGTCTTTAATGATACCACTTCATATGTTTGAACAACATACTTCTTGATACATTAAACTCTATTTAGATTTACCCAATTACAAGTAAAGTGCGTTTTGTCAAAGGATTAACCAATTACATAGAAAATATGACCCTTACAATAATCAATCATAGAAACATCATGAAAAACACATAGAGAACAATTTCAACAATCACTACTAATATATATATTAATAAGCAAAGCTTAGAGAAATTTCAATTAGAATTTGAAATTAGAATCCAATTTTGCGCTATGTGTCCAAATTTATGTGGGGACCATACCATAATTATCCACTTAAGTTTGTGCCATGTTTTCACTTAAGTTTTTTTTAATCTTTGTGCTAAGTGAGTTAACGAGTGCAAAATACTAAGAATCTAATTAATAAACTATAAAATTAAAAAAAAAAAAATCACATATACTCAATAAAAATCACCACTCCTATAAAAAAAAAAAATCACCACACGTTCTATCTTATTAAAAATTAGAAAAAAAAAAATCATAAGTAGTATTAAATTTAGGTAAGAATTTTAATATGTGATTAATTATGTTTACTTAAAAAAAAAAAAAATTTGACTAATTATTTATATTTTTATGATAAAAATTGTGTTTAATTTCTAATGTATCTATACGTATGCATTAATGCATGTGTTACATGCTATTTTTTTTTTTTAAATAATTTGGCTAATTATTTATATTTTTATAATAAAAACTTTCATTCTATACATGCCAGATCAGGAATTAGAACTGCTTCCAATCTCCAAAAAAATCCCTATTGTTTCGAACTTTCTCTTTTTGGAATGGAATATTTACGGAATCCCCATGAATAGGATCAAACCTTATTCCATGGTATTTACATGGGATTCCTCTTTCTTATTCTTAATCTTGTCCCTGAGAGGGCTTAGTTGATACTTGATTTATCTTTCGTCTTTCATTTCCTTTTCGTTTGTTTCGATAAATATGATTGTATTATAATTATAAAAGGGCAGGGGGATTTCTAATTTAAGATATGTAAAGAAAATATGTTGATAAAAATTGTGTTTAATTTTAAATGTATATATACGTATGCATTAATGCATGTATTACATGCTATTTTTTTTTAATAATTTGACTAATTATTTATATTTTTATAATAAAAATTATGTTTAATTTTAAATACATCCATGCGTTTGCATAGGTTACATGCTAGTTAATATAAACCGTGCAACAATTCAATTCAAATTTAAAAAAAATAAAATGTTTGAGTAGTTCTAAAATGATAAAAACTTGAACATATCCATGTCATAATTAAATTATATTAACTAATGTTCTTGTGGGGTGCTTTTTTGTACTCCCAGGGAAACTTTCTTTGGCGTACTCCCTGGGAAACTTTTTGCAGTCCCACATCGAAGAAAACTTCTTCCCCCCTCTGCCTTATAAGTGTGAGCTGAAGAGAAAGGAGTACCATCAGTTATTTATTTCTTCGATGTGGGACTGCAAAAAGTTTCCTAGGGAGTACGCCAAAAAAAGTTTTCCTGGGAGTACAAAAAAGCACCCCACAATAAAAGGAGCACATCGAAGAAAACTCCTTCCCCCCTCTGCCTTATAAGCGTGAGCTGAAGAGAAAAGAGTACCAGTTTCCCAGGGAGTACGCCAAAAAAAGTTTCCCTGGGAGTACAAAAAAGCACCCCACAATAAATAACTGATGGTACTCCTTTCTCTTCAGCTCACGCTTATAAGGCAGAGGGGGGAAGGAGTTTTCTTTGATGTGGGACTGCAAAAAGTTTCCCAGGGAGTAGGCCAAAAAATGTTTCCCTAGGAGTACAAAAAAGCACCCCACAGTTCTATATATTTAATAACTCAAATTAACATCAATAGCACCACTACAATTAACCATTCCTGTGCGTAAGCACGATTTACATACTAGTGTGTGTGTGTATATATATATATATTAATAGGAAAAATTGAGAGAAAATCTAATTAGATTTTAACTGGATTATCAATTTTGCGCTAAGTGTCCCATTTAATTTTTATTTTGTGCTAAGTAAATCGAAGAGTCCAAATTTAATTAGATAAATTGAATTTCAATTACAGTCCAATTTTCCACCACATGTCCATTTAAGTTTTTGATTTTTGTGGCATGTGAATTGTTGGATGCAAAAATAAAAAAAGCCTTATACTAATTAAATTTTAATTATTATATATATATATATTGTGGGGGTATTTTTTGCTCCAGGCATGCTTATTGTGCAACGTCCCTCGGCTTTTTTTATACGATCCCACATCGAAAGAATCTCCCTCCCCCTTAGGCCTTATAAGCGTGAGCCTGAAGAAGTAAGGGTACCACTAGTTCTTTTTTTGCTCCAGGCATGCTTATTGTGCAACATCCCTCGGCATTTTTTATACGATCCCACATCGAAAGAATCTCCCTCCCCTTTAGGCCTTATAAGCTTGAGCCTGAAGAAGTAAGGGTACCACTAGTTCTTTAAAGAACTAGTGGTACCCTTACTTCTTCAGGCTCACGCTTATAAGGCCTAAAGGGGAGGGGGATTCTTTCGATGTGGGATCGTATAAAAAAAGCAGAGGGACGTTGCACAATAAGCATGCCTAGAGCAAAAAAATACCCCCACAATGTTGTAGTGGTAGAGGCGTGCCTTGCACTCAGGTGTTGGCAACAAAACCGTGAGGATGTTGCGAAGCATACCACCCAAAGGGTCGGACGTTGCAAGCATGCAGAAAGTGGACAATACTTGAGATGGGCATTGCCCTCAAAAAGCGCCTTTTTGTGGTAACACAATCTATTTGTCCGCTTTGGGGCAGGCTTTGGGCATGCTTATTGTGCAACGTCCCGCCACATATCCCTCACGACTTTGTCCCCTAGCAGACATGGGAAGCTTGTCCCATATCGACTAGAGAAGCGCCCCCCTCATGCCTTATAAGCTTGAGCTCAAGACATGAGGGTACCACTACAACTATGCTTTTTGGAAAGTCCGAATGAGGGCATTCTTGTGTTCTATTGATGATACTGTTTGGGATGTGGTAGAAGTAGGATGGACTAGACCGGAGGCTGCTAAATCCACTTAGGATAAGGCAGCACTTGCGGCAGCTAAGGCTAACAGTAAAACTTTGAATGCAATTTTTTGTGGTGTTTCTCCAGATGAATTTCACAGGATTTCCCACATAACAGTAGCTAAGGAAGCTTGGGAGATATTGGAGACCACATATAAAGGAACAAAGAAAGTAAAGGGTACAAAGTTGCAGATGCTAACCACCAGATTTGAGGAGCTGAAAATGAGTGAGGACGAGTCATTTGACTCTTTCTACAATAAGCTGAATGAAGTGGTTATTGGCAAGTTCAACTTGGGTGAGAAAACGGAGGACTCAAAGGTAGTAAGGAAAATCCTCCGATCATTGCCGGAGAGCTTTCAAGCAAAAGTCACAGCTATAGAGGAAAGTAAAGACTTGGATGAGATCAAAATCTAAGAGTTAATTGGATCTCTCCAAACATACGAGCTGGGATTGCCTTCTCATAAACCGAGCAAATCTTTTACTCTTAAAACCATCATCGAGAGAATGGACAACTCTACCAAAGAGGATGATGTGGAGAAGGATGTTGCATTCCTTGCAAAGAACTTCCAAAAATTTTTGAAAATGAAAAACAGTGGGAAGCCCTTTAGCAAAGGAAAGTTCTCTTCCTTCAAGGGTGATAGGAAGGAGTTCAAGATGAAAGATGGGAAGGAGTTTCAATCCCCTCAAGGAATTGTATGTTTCGAATGCAACGATGATGGGCATCTCAAGAAGGAGTGTCCTAACTATTTGAGAGGGAAGGGTAAGGCATATGCCACAACCCTTAATGATTCGGATTCTTCCAATTCTGATTCGGAAGCAAGCTATGATAAAGAAGGGAATTTCTCAGAATTTATGACTATTGCTCATGTTGAGTCTTCGGAGGACTTGAATTTGTTTGTGCAAGAACTTGGAGAGCATAGTGATGAGGAATCCATGGGAATTGTAGAAGAATCGGATGCTGAAGAAGATGAAGATACAGCTGGTCTTCAAGAGAACTACAACTCACTTCTTGAAAAATCTGGAGAATATGCAAGGGTGGCCAAGGCAGCCGTGAAAAAGATGAAGAAGGCAGAGGAGAACTATAAGAGTCTTCTAGTGCATTATAAGGAGGCCAAGTGTGAGATTGAGACGCTGAATGGTGAGTTAACCGAGGCCTACACAAAGGTGAAATTTCTTGAGCTTGAAGTGGTTTAAGCAAATGCCAGAGTAGACCGAGTCTCTACCAAGAAGCTTGATGATGTCATCTTTTCACAAAAATCTTTCTCTGACAAAACCGGGTTGGGATATACTGGAGAAAGTAGTTCGAGTATCAAGGTAACCAAGGAAGTAAACTTTGTGAAGGCAAAAGAACCAAAAGAAGTTGTCCCTACTATTGAGAAAGCCAATGTGGAGAAGAAGAAGAATATGGCTGAGCAAAGGGTGTTGAACAAGCCCCTTAATCAATCTGTGGTCAGGTCTGATGCCAGAGCAAAATTTCATCCTCGATTGCAAAGAGGTTAAAGAACGAACCATGTGTGTCATCACTGTGGACTTCAAGGGCATACCCGACCCAATTGTCATAAGTTGAGAGCATTGAGGAATGCTAGTGATCAAAGGTCAAGAGGACCAAGAAATGACAAGAGGACTTGGGCTGTTGAGTCATCAAGAGGTCGAAATGGTGATCTCAGAATGATGGACGTGATGAAGATGATTGGTGCATTTACCAACTGCTTGGAAAGCTTCACTAGAAAGTTTGAAAGTCCTAACTCTCGTACCCAATCCTATAGGGATATCACCCCAAATGCACGTGACGTGTGGGTGAAGAAGGGTACTCATGCATGATTACTTCCTATGTCCATGCATCAATACTTCCAATGTTTAGGATCATAGGTTCATGCATCATATTATGCATTGCTTTTTGCTTGTGTTTCTTTTACAAGTTTTTGTTTTATACTTGTGTTTGTTGATCTTACTTTATTTATTCTGTTTTTGAGTGTGTTCAAAAAATTCAAAAACCCATAAAAATTGAAAAATCTTCAAAAAGTTTGATCGCTTGTATTGTGTATATCACATGGGAGTTTGGCCTAGTACCTTCGTACTAATGACGTTGTGCATTTACGAGCTTAGCTTGTTTTGTATGCACATATATTTGTGGGAGATATCTTGAAAACTATGTGTGATTGTTGTAAATAGATCTTCAAGCTTGTCATGAATGATTGGTCAATAGTCTTGATGGTCTTGACACATGCATAGATTTGTGCCTATATCTCTTCCCACTTTATTTTATGTTTTTGCATTAGAGCTCACCAAATGTAAATCTCAAAATGGAAAAGAGATTATGAGCTGCAAAAGCCTGTCGCACATACTAGTATTTGACTAGGAAAAAGGGAAAGCGACTTTTATATTGAATTGTATGGTGCTCAAAAAGCCAAAGGCTAACTCTCAATGTTGGAATATTTAAAATTTCAAGCACCAATCTCAAAAAGAGATGTATTGTCCAAAAATGATCAAATGGTATGACTTATATAGAAGCCAAATGAAAAGCTTCTAAATTTTGTAATCATTCTCTTGTGGGAGGTCATATATGTTCATCTTTATAATTGAGATTGTCCACTTGATTTCGTATCAGCTATGTATGACTTGATTGAATTGATCATTGAAGCTTCACTCTCGTCTATGGACTATTCCACATTTGATACTCACACACAACACACAAGTCTTTGATTCAATGAATGCCTATCTCATTTATGTGATTGTACATGTTCAAATGTGATGTGTATGCCCAAATACTTGATGATCAAACTCAAAAAGATTTTTGAGTGTTTTATTTGTTTCTGAAAGTGATTTTATACTTTTGTATTTTTAGTTTTTGTTCAAAATGCATTTTTGTGTTTTTCTTCAAAAAACATGTTCAGATGTTGTTTCTTGAGAAGCTCGCGACTTAGAGCTTCTCGCGAAAAGTGCTTAAGGGAAATTAAAAAGTCACATTTTCATACAGAAACTCTTGCTACTGCCTTGTGAGTATTTCGCGACTAAAATCTTCTCGCGAAATGATTTTTAGGCAAAAACTAAATTTTTCACAAAATCACACAGAGAGCTTTGCGACTGTCTCGCGCTTTTTTCGCGACCAACAGCTTCTCGCGAAAGCTATTGAGTTTCAGTGGTCCTTTTCGCGACTGTTTTGCGACTGTGTCGCTACTCTCTAACCCGCGAAAAACGCGTGTTTTCAGTTTTATATAGTAGATGTGACAGTTTTTCAAACACTTAGTCATTTCCCTTACACTAACTCTCTTTGAACCCTATTCAACCCAAATCACTATTTCATTCAAACCCCATCCTTTTCAAGCAAAATCTCTACAAATTCCCCTTAAGGTATGTGTTTCTAACATTTTTCTCATCATTTTTTTCGGATTTTGCAGAATCTGTGCTTAGGGTTTTAAAAATTGGGGATTTTCGAAAAATTGGGTTGGGTTTATTTTTTTTGGGAAATTTTTTTCAATTCTTTGATTGGGCTGAGTCCCATTTGGTGTTTGTGCATTTGTGTTGGCCCCATGTGGCAATTTGAACTTGTATTGAGGCATTTTTCAATTTGTTCATGCATTTTCCATAAATGTTTTGCATTGTTGCATGTCATGTGTTTGACAGAATGTCTAAAAGACATTTCTGTGTTGTTTTGGACTCAACTGAGTTCCAATCTTTGGTTTTAGTCTTATTTGATCATATGAAACATGTATTGATCAATTTGTGTGTGTTTTACACACTTTGGTTTCTTTATGCCTCAATGCCATGCCATGCACACACTAGCATCAACAAATGCACAGCCTTTGCACATTCTGACACATTCAGTTGTTTTCATGCACTGTGAATCTAATTACTTGTTTTCGCACCTTTAGCATGCTGTTTGAGTTTATTTACTCTGTTTTGAGTTGGTTATGCTCTGTTTTTAGGTTGTTTTTATTTGTACTTTGAACTAACTTGGAACTAATCAAGTTTTGTGTTCTGTTCTTTGTGTTTTTGCACTTGTTGTTTGTGTTTTGTGGATATGTTTACAAATATCTCCGTTTAAAAGCTTAGTTGTGAAAGGAGGTTGCAACAAAGGGAAAGAGCCGGTAATTGATGTTGATGAACCTTCACCGAAGTCAAAGAGAACTCGTTTTTCAACAAGAGTGTATGACTCTACCTTGTTCAGATCCTATGCTGCATTCCAGACCTACTCAAGCCATTTTCGAGATGCTCCATTGCTGGTTGAAAGGGCCGTTGATCAACCCTCTCTCCGAGACACGGATATCCCAATATGGTTTGTCACCAAAGATTTGAATTTTCTCCTCTCAACTCTTGAGGATGCATATGAGAAATTAGTGAAAGAATTCTATGCCAATGCCATTGTTGAAGGAAAGGAAATCAAGTGCTGGGTGAGAGGAAAGTGGTTCTTAGTTACACCCGCCTACTTGGCCGAAATTCTGAACATCAACAGGCCAATATTGCCTATCCCTCAGGTTTATGATGAACTCACTCCGGATGAGGAGATTCTACGGGAAGTTTTAGGAGCTAATTTGGAATTCTCCTCCAATAGGAAGTCAATAAGTGTGGCATCACTTTCTCCTGAACTAAGGCTGCTCACAATGATCATGTGTAGCAACCTCTACCCTTTGTCTAGCACCGGTTACATGAATCTCGATCGAGCATTATTCCTGCATGATCTGATCTCTAACGTGGAGATTGATGTGTGTTCTCACATTTTTCACATTCTGGCAAAAACGGTTGACCGGACTGCTTCAAGGAATTGTATTCCTTTTTGTCGCCTTATCTCACGGATTTTGAAGCTCATAGGTGTGCATCCTTTGGAAGATGAGCGTCCATATCCAAGGCCAAGTCCAATTAATATCCGCTCTCTCCATGCAAGCATGAGTCACACTAAGAAGAATCCCAAGCACGAAAGTCATGCTACTCAGGGTAGCTCAAGTTCTACATCTCATGTTTATGATGAACAGCTAGATAACATCATGGCTACTCTCCAAGAGATTACTACCAAGATATCCGGACTAGCTACCATCATGCACTCCCAACACATTCGTTTCGACACCAAGTTCACATCTCTTCAGACTCAACTGGTCCAAGTTCAAAGGAAGCTAGAGGAACATGATGACTAGCTATTCCATGACAAAAAAGGGGAGATTGGATGGTGTTGTTGTTAGGGGGAGTGTAGTGATAGGGGGAGTGTAGTGAAAGGGGGAGGAGAAGACATTAACTACTGTTTGGTTTATCTTTGTTTATTTTTAGCTTTTATAACTGCTAGTTCATGTCCATGCTTTTACTGTTTTTTTTTTTTTTTTTTTGTTTAAAATCTCAGTACACTTTGCTTTTAAATGTTTCAGTTTATATTCAGTATTTGTGACTATCTCAATGCTTTTGTAGCATTTCTTTGTACTTTTAGATATTGCTAATATGTCTTGAGTACTTCACACTTGTGCCTTAGTAGGATTGTTCCTAGATGCATATACTTCGTGTATTTTGCATTGGTCGTGTGATTGGACATGCAAGTAATCATATGTGATTGCTTCTTTTTACATGTCCGGATGAACATTTACGTATTATATGTTCATTGGAGTCATTCTTTAATGACTGCCCTTATTTGATCAAGCTTTATGTATACATGTTATCAAATGTTTACAAACTTGGTCACGCTATACTTGCTCTTATACATACCTTGTGTTCAACTTGTCATAAGCTTAATGAAAGTTTTGTTTGTGTGCGAGTGTTTCAGGTTACAGGTATAAACGTGCAAGTGCTTCACAATTTCTAGATTAGGTGTGAGTGAGTTTTGCCATTGTTCCCAAACTCACGTTTAAGTCTAGAGTCTGTTTTAGGGGTTTTGTCACGGAATAGCCAAAGGGGGAGATTGTAAAGTTGTGATATTCAAATATGTATTTTGTTGGCTTTTATTTCGTGCCAAATTTGATTGTAATTTTATTCAATCTTATGTACCCTGTTTTTGTTGTGGGATTTCATTGTAAAGGTTATGTGTTAGAGAGAGAGAGAGAGTGTGTGAAGACTCAAGCAACTGAAGACCGAAGAGATTTCGTGGGTAGCTCGCAACTAAGCATCCTGCGAAAGGAAGCATATTCCTTGCACATGACTGGAATGCGAAGAGTCAGGCCAGATGGAGACAGTTGTGTCTCGCGAGTATCTTACGGGTGAGGCCTTCCAGCGAGACACTCGCGAGACATTCTGTTCTACCAGCCTGTCCAGTCTGATACACACTTTCTGCACCCACACTATTTATACCCATATTACCCACAAATGATAAGGAGAGCCTCTAAGAGAAAACCCTAGCAAAAACACTTGAAAGTTAGAAATTGTTATACCAATAATTCTCTACACATTTGTTTGTGGAATTTCTTCATCTCCTACCTCTCCATTTCCATACCATTGAAAGGTTGATAGCCCAAACACTTACCACACCCTTTGAGAGTGTCAAGTGATAATTTTGTGCTGCTGGGAAGCATAGGAAGAAGCCAAGAATGGCAGATGCAACATGGAGCTTGTTGCGGGATCTAGAGAACCAGCCAAGACACGGTTCCGAGAAGTCTTGTTGGAGTAAGAGCTTGGAGGGCTTAGGTACAGAGGGTAGATTAAGGTTGGAGGGTCTCTTGCTCACCCTTGTATCCCAACTGATTGTCTAGTGGATCGATTTCCGCTTGGAGGGCGGCGGAGAGGTTTTTCACCGAGTTCTTCGGTTTCCTCTTTGATAACACGTCTCGGTGTTATCTGTGTTTGCATCTCTCTTCCCTACTCTTGTTTATTTCATTTTTACTGCTGTGTTGTTTTAAATATGGATTAGAGTAGTTGTCTTGCTTATACGCTTGTGTTTACACTATTCCGCACTTAGTATTAAGTTAGTGTAAAATCAACCAAGCCGTAACTTTAATTTGGAGGTCTAAACAGCTCTTGTGTTATTTAACACATTTTCGAGCTTTCAATATATATATATGTATATATAACCATTACATATTTTAGAAATGTATGATTTAAAAAAAGTGTAAACTAATATAATGTATAATTTGAATCATATAATTGTGATTGTTTTTAATTGTATCTGTGCATATGCGCGAGGCTACAAATTAATTAGACAAATAGAAACCCAACCTAATGAAAACTTAAATTGTTAGACTAAAAAAAAAAGTTGTAAAGGTGTTGTATCAACAATGTATGACAATTAATTCCCCCTTACGACTTTAGGTTTTAATTTTGTAAACCGATATTCTCCACAATAGATTGTCAACATTAGTTACCTGAAATCCTTCATAGCTACACATGAAACAATTTGTATCTCTCTCTCATCACCAAAATCAAAATTGAAAACTGGATTATGAATTTACTTAACTTGATGTATTGCCTATATCCAAGATAAAATAAAACCTTTTTCAAAAAAAGAAAAAGAATCACATATTTTTGTTAAATTTTAAGCTTGAACCTTGATATTAAATTCTCTATATGAAATTAATTAACCTTGTCACCTAAATTTATCACTGTATCGCTGTATACATCAAACAATATTGTTGTAAACCTCAAACTATATCAAGCCTTCCTAAATATGAGTAACTCGAATGTATACTAGTTGAATCATAGTAGACAATCAAGGCATAGAGTCCACACTTTTTAAGCTTCGCCACTATTAATTTCGGTATTGTAGGGCTTTAATCCGCCAAGAGAATACAACTTGGTGCCTATGATTGGATGTGTCTTGTACAAGTACATAAACTTAGTGTCGTGAGGCTAGCTCCAAAAAATGAAGTAATTGTCAAATGCATTAATATGGCCGGAAAAAAAGTATACATCTCAAATTGGAACTTTCGACACTAAACCAAAAAATAAAAATCCTCTGAGCACGGACTACGCATGTACGATGAGAATTTTAAATGAGTTGGCACATTTTAGACCTTATATATCAAATTTTGACAAAATGAGTATCAAGATATCGTGGAGAAGGGGATCATTTTGCCCATCTCAAATCAATCACTTATTGCAATTCACTTTCTTTTTTATTTAAAATCAAATTCTTTTTCTCTTTCTTTCCTTAATCACTCTTTGTTATTCCTTTGTTTATTTTTTCTAAATGTCTTTTCCATTTTTTTTTAAAACTGAAAATTTCAACAGGTTTAGAAAGAAAATTGTAAGATTATGTATCTTTTAGTGGTCTGCACTATCTACAATCTATATAAAAGAGTGTCTGTTATATAAGTACTACAATACAAATAGCCTCCAATTCCTCACTAAGCTATTTAAGAAGTTCCTTGTGTGAGCCCTTTAACATTAATTTATGATATTAAAAGTTTTATGAAAAAAAAAAAAATCAAAGCCCTTTATCAATAAATATTCTTAAATGTCTTTGGGGGAAAAAATTGGTAATGAATCGAAAAGAAACTTCATTCTAGGAAAGTGGACCCAAATAGACCAAATGGAGCAAGTGAACTGAAGAAGACCGTAATGGACTGCGGTAGACCGAATAGACTATAATTGACAGAAATGAACTGAAGTGGACTGTAATGGACCGAATTGGACAGAAGGGACCAAAGTGGACCGGAATAGACTGAGTTGGACCAATTCATTATTTTGCATACTTCGATTGATATTTTGCATTATCATTTTAGTATTATTATCGAAGGTTCTTCTATTTTTTTTTACTAAAGGTCAATACATTTCCATTCATCTTAATTTGAGGTTAATGTACTTTCCAATTACAAAAATACCTAGAGATGTGAGGTGATTTATACATGAAAAAAATTAACTCACCCACAAAACTAGCACTAAAAGATGAATACTGAAATTGCAATGAACACTAAATTGACATCAATGAAAATGTTAACATGAATGAAAGTAAAAAATAAAAAATAAAAGCCTCTGAACACGCTCTATGCCCATGTCAAACCTCTAAACCCAAAGGCTATTGCCCACCGCTCAATCCAAACAGGCAAACACCCTTATCTCATTCCTTTCTAATTATTTGAAGGAGATTTTGCCCTTTCGAAAACCTCGAGCCTTTTCACTCTTGGCCTAGCACACGAATGCTCTCATAAGCAAAGGTGGGCTCAAACTAAATTTAGAGAGTAATATGGAAAGTCTGGATAAACATTTTCATTTTTTTAAAGCTCCCATATGTTTTAATTTAAAGATATTTTGGAATAAAAGGAACTAATATTTTTCCGTATGTTGCTATAAATTGGTCAAAGAAAAATCCATCATTGGACAGGAATTCAGAAAAATAGTAGGCTGAGTGGTAAACACTAAACACATGCTCACTTCTCTCTTCTGTGTCTCACATTTTCATCTTCCTTTTATACTTTCTTTAACTTGACATTCAAAGGAATTGATGAACGAGTTGTTGACAGTGGAGGAATTTTATAATTCAGATTTCTCATCCAAAAGGGGGTCAACAAAAATCATATAAGACAGTGTTGGTTGTTTCTTCTAATAATGAATGAAATTAGACCAAAACAAAGTCAAAGCTAGAAAATACACTAAACAAAGAACGGATTGAGAAACGTGGTTAAAGAAAAAACGTATGTAATGATTATGGGCTGGTTTGGTAATGTTTTTTAAACAACAATTTTCGTTGTTTAAAAACCACAACATGTATTTCCACAACACTTTTTCATCCACATGTATTTCCACGTACAACACTTTAGTATTATAATATTTTTCTTTGAAAATGAATTTTATTTTCTGGCCAAACTTTGAATGTTATTTCATTATATGCTTTTGATTAACTAATTTGGTTCCATTTGCTATGTGTGCTTCAAAAAATTTGAAGGTGCAAATTTATGATTCAAAATCTAAGAATGAGAATCAAATATATAGTTTATGCCAGCTGTATGACTATGTGGAATTTAGATGATGAATATAACACTGGTTTAACAAACATGAATTATAGGTTCTCTATCTTATCTCATACTAGTCCAAAAGAAAAATAAATAATTAAAAAAAAAAAAGGTTTCTCTTGTGTGGCATGTCCCTCTAAGCACAAACAGATAATCAATGAGAACATAATCTGGGTGCTTTTAATGATCTTAGCATCTTCTTGTCATAGATCTATTTGTGTGCTTGTGAAGGTGTATTCATTTGAACTCTTCCAGCTTGTTTGGGAGAGAATAAAAGTAAAATATATTGAAAAGGAATTTGCGTATTTGAAAGTATAAAATGATCAGAAGAATACTCATCTCATTTTTACTTAAGTATACCTCAAGATCCCAAAAAGAAAAAGAAAAAGAAAAAGTTAATTCCTCTTAAAAGTGGGATATACACTATTCCTTTTTTCAAATAAATGTAACATATCGATTTTATCCTTATTAATTATGAGAAAAGATAAAGAAAACAAAGAAAATAAATAAATTAAGATAAATGGTATAATGGTATAATGGTAATTTTTTATAAACTCTCAAAGGTAATAATGAAAGTACATCATCTTTTCATTCCAATATTCCATTGCATTCTGTTTTTAATAAATTCCCAAAACACAAGTACTCATATGATACATCTTAAGTATAACTCAATAATAATATATATGATCATAATTGGACTTTGCTCCCGAGTTTAACCAACATGCAGTGTAAGTTTTAGATCTCTCTTTTACTAAGGAAATTAAGTAAAGTTTATTTTACTTGGATTTATGTATGAATATATGAATGTAAGTATGTATGTGCCCTCATAGTAACACATTAAATAAAATTTTATCTCCATACTCTTTCTCTAGACAAATCTTTGTCTTCTAACATACATACCATAAAGCTACTCTACCACTTTGTTTATAGAGACTACAACACTTCACATTTTTCTAATTAAAAAATAAATATATAAGAGTAAGTGGTTAATATAATATAATTAGGTCCAAACCTACCAACTTGAACTTTTGGGGCCAAGTGTTATATGTTATATTAACAATTTTTTTTAGAAGAATGTGTTACATCTACTCTTTAATTAAAATCCCACTATGATGTTATCCGCTCAACCACTGTACAATCTAACTCCAATTATGGAGTAGAGGATGGACAATTTAATTTGTCTTCTTGCATGAAAGCTCGAAAAAGTGTTGAAAAACACAAGAGCTGTTTAGACCTCCAATTTAAATTACGGCTATATTGCTTTTACTCTAACTTATCTAAGTGCGGAAACAAGAGTAAATAAAGTGCAATAAACCGATACTACTCTAGTGCATAAACATGAACAACCAACATTAAAAGTAAAGCACAAGAGTAAAGGAAGAGAGAATGCAAACACAAGATAACACGGCGATGTGTTATCGAAGAGAAAACCGAAGAACTCGGTGAAAAACCTCTCCGCTGCCCTCCAAGCGGTAAATCGATCCACTAGACAATAAGTTGGGATACACGAATAACAAGAGACCCTCCAAGCCTAATCTACCTAATGTACCTAAGCCCTCCAAGCTCCTACTCCAACAAGGCTTCTCGGAACCGTGTATTGTCTAGCTTTTCGGATCCCGTAATATGCCCGATTGCATCCGTCAATGATCCACTAGAGAATGTAGTTGGGATACATGAATAGCAGAAGACCCTCCAAGCCTAATCCACCAAGTGCACCTAAGCCCTCCAAGCTTCTAGCTCCAACGAGGTTACGTCGAACCTTTGTCTTCTCTAGCTTACCGGATCCCGCTATAACCCATAGCATCAACCAAGCCTCACCGGCTTCTTTTGGCAATTCCCAAAAGCTTCCCAAGCTCCAAAACACTCTCTACACTCTGAAAAGGTGTGGGTTGTGTTTGGGTACAAATCTCCTCTCAAGGTATGACAATGGGAGAGGGATGGAGAAGAGGCTACAAGAATTTCTCACTAAAGATGAGTAGCTCTCTCTTAAAAAGATGGGTGTGTGTGTTGTAGAAAACCTATCAAGGGTTTTTCTCTCTGAAATGGCCTCTCTTACATTTGTGGGTAATGAGGGTATATATAGTATGGGTGAAGGGTATGAAAGTCTCACTTAAAAATTCTCCAGGCAGAATGTTTCGCGACTGTCTCGCGGGACGGCCTTGCCCGCGAGACACTCGCGAAAACGACAGCCTGGCACGACTCTTCAGCTTCCAGTCATGTGCTCCTCACGTGGCTCTTTCGCGGCTTAGCTTCTTGCGAGCTTCTCGCGAAATCCAATGATTCTTCATTTAAACTTGAATCTTCACCAACTTAATACTAAACCCAATACAATAGAATCCCACAAAATACAAGGAACAAAATTAAAGCAATTACAACACATTTTGTCATGGAATAAAGCCAACATAAAACATAGTTGTAAATCACAACTTTACATTGCATTTTATTTTTTTCTTCACTTGCATTTTTGAAACACAAAATATAATAATTATATGGTGAATAGGCATTTAATAGGGTTATGATTATACGTGATATTATTTATCTTTTATTTGGGAAAAAAAATTATGTGACAGTATCTTGCTGGATGATGCAAATGTCATTACTTAAAAGTTACACTCTATCTTTATAAAATTTAATATTTACTTCGAATGTCTAAACCAAACATGACCCTTAGGTCAAATGTCATTAACCTTTTCAATTGTAAAAGACTCTGATACTTTCAATATAAAATGGTAAATATTACTATAAAACAAGCACGGATGCAAAATGGCACCTCTGTGGAACATCAATACCCAGTCACAACTAGTACATTTATTCTCTATCGTCTCAATTATTCAGAACTCATAACATATATTGTTTGTAACTGTAAGGACGGGGAAAGAAAATACATAAATTATAGAAAATCATTTGATTTAGAATGTGACTAATAAACTATAAAATGAGCAATCAATCCCTTAATATTAATTCAAAATTACAAATAGTCTTAAATTTAATAAAGAAGAAGAAGAAGAAAACACTCATTATTTGCTACAACACAACAAAATGTAAAAAGAGAGAGTGTCAAATAAAGTTTCCCATGGCACACACGTTGTATTAGTAATTATCTATACTAGTGGCATATTGGAGTCACAAAGAACTTCATTGTTCCATTCAGGCAATGAATGCCATCATGCACACTACAAGCAAAGTAGTGAGGGTGCCATGGCCTTTCCAGCACAAACTCGAAGCCCTCCCCAGCTCCTTGTGTCTCATTCGCCACCTTTTGGGCATTTGTAAAATTACATTTAATGAAGCTCTCGAGGTTTGGTAGCAAGTAAACATTGTGAGGATTTGTGTTTGGAGTTGGTGGATCATATTTGAAAACTGCAATCAACATCATATAAATAGTTATTTTTCATGCATATTTGCATTCAGCAAAACAAAACAAAAAATGCACATATTTTTCATGTTCCTTAAGGATCCAAATTGATAATCTATGAATAAATAAATTGAAAACAAAGTTCAAAGTTAGAATTGACTATATATTTTGATATCAAAATGAATTTTATAACTTGTCATAAAAACACAAGCGGTTTAAAAATATGATTTTGGTCACTATATTTTACAACCTGAACTATGCATGGTAATATGTAACAAGTAGCAATAGCAAAGTAATTAAGCTACCTAGAGTGTCATTTAAGTAGAAAGGGCCATGTTTGGTTGCCCATTCGGTGTAGTTAAAGCCATAATTCCAGTGGTACGAGTCACCCACGATGATCTTGTTGGAAGTTTGTGTATTATTGGAATTCCTAAATGGGCTGGCTATGCTAACTGCCATTGTGGAAGCAATTAGCAGCATTAGCATGAGTCCTTGTGCAATTATGAAACCCATGGTATGATTTGCAACTTATGAAAGATACTAGAGAGTGAAATAATTAAGAGGGTGGACACAAAGAAAGAGCTAGCGAAATAAGATGTTAGCAATGATATTGATAGCATGATTTAAATGGGTATTTATATTGGGATAGATGGAATGAGAGAGAGAGAGAGAGAGGTGTATAATGCGTTGGCTAATTACTAAAAACGTAACTTTTTTGTTATAGAGCTTTTACATTGTATTTTCCATCTCTTGACTACAAAATTTTGAAAAAGATGAGTTGTATTTTATAAAAAATGAGTCATTTTTCAAAAATTGTTTTCTATAAATATCTCATTTTCCTATGTATGGTAGCAACATTAATTGACTTGAAAAAAAATCTCCTAATTTCCCTTATTTAGCTTGCTATAAGATAGAGTAGTTTTCTTTTTTTTTAGAGATAATTACAACATGCTGCTAACCCCACAGCTCGAATCCTTTCCCCCCTAAACCTCCAAGCACTTTGTACATGAAGAGGTGCCAATTCAGCTACAAAGCCTTTGGCAAGATAGAGTTGTTTTCAAGATAAAATTTTTGGAAAACACTCTCGAAAAATAAGCAATATTTTTTTAGTTGACCATAGAAAAACACCAAACACAAGGTTTTCCATTGAAAAAAATGGAACATTCTTCTTCTTATTTTTTTATAATAAAAATAATTTTCTATATTTGTTTTAACACATTGATAGTTTGGTACATGATTATCTCCTTAAAGGAAAATGTTCTCAAACACTCATTGATATACACTATGTACATGCAACATCTATAAGTTCACACCAGATATCCACATTTATTAACATTTTCTATGTTTAAAATGTGAAAAGTTCAATGCGGATAATGTACAAAAAAACAAGTATGTGAGAATCACTATCCCGTCCTTCAATTCCCCAACCCCTAAAAAAGGGCAAGTACCATATCGATCAAGAGATTTACAAGCAAATTAAGTAATCTCTTCAATGACATAACTTATGCAGTAACCAAGTTTATTTAGGCAAATCCCTAAAGGATGTATAGCAGTATGGTAAAGTGTCGTTAGACTTCTTAACAATATGAAAGCACTCTCTCAAATGTCAAAACTAAGAATTATGAAAGGGAGCTCCAATATTGGGTTGGTAGAGATAGAGTAGAAATTTTCCCTCAACCAAAAAGGAGTCAACAACTAGTATGATCTTTTTTTCCTATTTCGACCACTGTATGCTGGGAATTAAGACAGAAATGCACTTTGAACTGACTGATTTTGATTGAAATAGAAAAAGAGGTATAAAAAATTAAAAACTGAAATATATTGATATCATATTCAGCGTGTTGTTGATGGAGAAGGATATAATTCAACCGGGTGATGTGATGATGACGGTTAAATTGCTCAATATATATGCCATCATCCGTCTAGAACTATTCATACTACTCTGATACCATGTTAGAAATACTGAATGAATAGTATTGTGTTTTACAATAATAAATTATAAAATATACATATACTTGAGTGCCTTTATATAAGAGGCATAGTGTGCAGTACATATTATAGTATGCAGTACATGTGTGCTATACAAGTAAATAATTTGAGCCTAAAGCCTATAGTGTGTAGTACAAGTATGTGTGCTACACAAGTAAATAAGGTGGGCCTAAAGCCCACAGTCTATTACACATTAACACATTTTTCTCTCTCTTATTAAGTATTTATTAACCAAGAAAACATGACAAAGAAGGTTAGATTTAGTGATTTTTTTTTACTAAAACTTCCAATATATATATAGTTCTCCAATTTAAAATAGAGGTCTAATAGTAATATTGTCATAAATGATTTCATTCATTTTCTTCTATATTACTCTTAAACAAGATTACTTACCTTCCATTTCTTTCCATTCATTTATTTAATTTAAAATGTTCAAACAAGATTACTTAATTCAATTCCATTATTTTCCCTTGCTTGAATAAATTTCATTCATTTCTGATTATTCCATTCCATTTCTTTATAAACTCCCAAATGAAGGCTTAATGAGTTTTCCCATCATACATGAATACATGCACATTTTATGTACGTTTTTAGACCCCTTAAAACAAGTTGTTTAACCTAATATTAAGCCAAGTTGATTAATAAGATCTAGGTTAAACACATTCAAATCATATCATGTGAATAATGTGGAAATATAAAGAGAACAACGATATGATAAAACAGATCCACTTTGAAAGAATTGAAGTTTTACAATAGCGACTTAGACCACTAACATCCTATTGCTACCTCGAGTAGAAAACTTACTACCACGACCACGTGACAGCTCCGAGTCCACGGACTACTTATTTCCTTGATCCACAGCAACCACAAGTACTCCCACTTGTGTTTTCTTTAAGCTCTTGAAACAGCAATTGAAGAGATCACCAAGCTCTTGACATTAATCTTGATCTTGATAACCCTAAGTGTGTATGAAGATAAACACCTCTAGATCTCACAAAAGATTCACACACATAGCATATCAACAACCTCTAAAATGTGGCTAGGGTTTTTCCTTTTATACTTGAAGCAATACATAAAACCCTACACGTCATACAGGCTTGGGCTGAGTTGGAAATTCTGTAGAAAAAACAATCTGCACGAGCTTCGATCGATCGAGCCTTACAGAAATTGAATAGTAATTTCTTGCAATTACTCGATTCCAACTTTACACAAAAACACACTTTGAGCAGCCTAAATCTAGACTCTAAGTTTTTTATCATGGTTTGCCAACATTACACATTGAAGTTCTAATACATTTAGATCATAAAGTCTTAGAACCTAACATTTTACATTGCTTCATGTGACCATATCTCAACTCTCCTTCTCCTGCATCTTATCTCTCTCAATCTTTAGTTCTTTCCGACACATATTTCATGTAGACATGCAATAGGAAAATAGGCCTTTTGTAGCAGCCAAAATCGCTGCAAAAAGTAAAAATAAAAGCTGCAAGATTTGCATTATGGTTCGTATATGTTATAGAGGTTTTGTTTTTGTGACCGCTATAATAGATTTTTTATTTTTTTGGCAGTATCTTTTTTGGGTTGCAACCATGGGAAACCATTGCAGTAGAAAGCAAATTCATAATCTAAAATTAAATAAGAACCTTTTAATTTGAATAAAGAAGTAGATAAACCTCCTTAGGTAGAAATTCAGATAATTCTTGATTACCTTTACAAGTTGAAACAAGAAGTTATTATGCAGCATTGGCATGTAGAAGTAGGATTTGTAACGCATACACTTTCAAAAAAAAAAAAAAAACTGAAGTTCTAGAAGAACACAAGACTATCAAGGAAAAAGATAGAGAAAATATCTCAAAAGAAATTTTTTATTAATAACAACTTATTATCATTGTCTCCTTCTAAAGAGTATTTATAAGAAGAGATTTTTCTTCCGATATTCCTTTAAGAAAAATAAATAAAAGAAGTCATAATTTAATAGGGATTTGAATTTGATGTAAATGATTCTATTTACACCATCTATTAAAATAACCATGTCATTAAAAAGAAGAAGAAGCTAAAATTCAAATTACACCCTCTAAGTTTAACTGAAATTCATTTAAATCCTTTAACTTTACTTTCGTTCAATTGAGTCTACTAAGTTTCAAATTTTTTCAACTCAGGTTTTTCGTCCAATTTTATTAAACAATTTCTGTTTAAGTATGCAAATAACTAATGAAAAAATATTTTCAGAAAATAAATTCACATAAAAAATTTATTAATTTTATAAATTTTTGTATGTGATAAAAATATTTTTTTTAATGGACATTTTTAATGAAATTGAACGAAATGCCTAATATGAATAAATTTCAACCTTAGATGACTCAATTGAATGAAAGTGAAGTTAGAGAATTGAAATGAATTTCAGTTAAACTTAGAGAGTGCAATTTGTATTTTAGCCAATAATAATAAAAGGACTAACACCCACATTTACCATCTCATAGTACTAATATACTCCAAATATATAAAAAGAGGAAGAAAAAAAAATTAGGCACTATTTGATGACTATGAATTGAAGAAGCATTAATGCAAAGAAGTCACCGAAGATATCAAAATAGAGCAAGAGTGACTTTAGGCTTAGGCCACTTCGGCCTTGGTCTAGGACCCCATTACAAAAAGGGACCACCCCTTTATAAAAAGGCCCAAAATTTTATGATAATAATTAGTTAAAATTGGGTTATGTTGCACACAATTTTTACGCTTAAGAAGGCCTTCAACTTATATATATAAGCTCAGAAAAAATCTAATTAGATTTTCAATTGTGCGCTAATTTTTCACCACATATACAATGTAAATTTTTAAGTTTTTGTGCTAAGGTGTTAATACAGTGCAAAATCTAAGAGTCTAATATCAATTAAAAAAAAAACATTCAACATTAACAATAAAAAAGTGCTTAGTCCTCTCCTCTCTCTCTCCATTGTTGTTGGGCATGGACAGTGGTGCAGGCACTTGAAGACCAAGGGGGGCTTGACCCCCCCCCCCCTAAATTTTCAAAATTTTTTTTTTTTTGGAAATATCCTAAATAATTTGAAAATTTTTAAATAACCTTATTATTTTGGCCCCCATACTTGATAATATACATATATATTTAAGAAAGTTCAAAAATAAATATAATTTTCATTTAAATAAAATACAATCTATAAATACATATGTCAACAAATTACAACAGTCAAACATTTAGTATCTTTAAAATGAACACATAGGTATTTTAACAATTACCTCAACAAAAAAAGGGTAAAAAATTATAATTTTCATCCCAACACATCTAGGGCTTACTTGTACGGTAGAAAAATTGAAAAGTCAAAAACTTTGTTAATGTGCCGCACCACCAAGTCTCTCTCTCTCTCTCTCTCTCTCTCTCTCTTTGTGCATGTTTACCTCGCCTTCTTTTTTTGGTACACAGGTCACAAGTGAAAGATTGAAGCTTTTGTTTGTGCCATGGGCCCCTCATCCTCATCCCTAGGTCACCTAACTATGCAATTTGATACTCGTTGTTTTTAACTATTCCCAGGTACTATTTGCTTTGTTTTGATTTTTTTAATTTACTTTTCATTGATTTCTTTTTTATATTCCTTATAATATATTATATCGTTTTGTCAATCTTGTCTCATGATTGTTTAATTGACACATTTTTGTTTATAGCACATATTGAATTATGAAGTATTGTACATTACTATTTTACATTTCACACACACACACACACACACACACACAAAAATTATATATAGCCCCCTAAAGATAAATTCATGGCTTTGCCATTGGGCATGGAAAACACAGATTAATATATAGGAATTATATCATGCATCTTATTGTATATCTTTAAATATATACATGCATATGCATAAGGTTACAAGCTAATCCATGTATATAATAATAGGTAAAGCTAAGAGAAAATCCAATTATATTACAAATTGGAATTAAATTAGAGTCTAATTTTATGCATTGTGTCCCATCTAATTTAGGTTTTTTTAAATTTTTTGTGCCAAGAGTGTTAATTCAATGTAAAAATTAGATTTCAATTAAAGTTTAATTTTGTGCTATGTGTCCCATCTAATCTAAGTTTTTAAATTTTTGTATCAAATGAGTTAATTTAGTGTAAAAAACGAGGAGTCCAATATAAGTAAACTATAAAAATATAACTTGTAAGGTTGAATTTATTCAATCATTAGTTGGCTTTATTCCATGCCAAATTTGCTTGTAATTCAGCATTTAGAAACCTTGTATTTAGGTGGGAATCATGTAAGGGTAGTGTGTGAGAGAGTGTGA
>JARYZH020001764.1:0-22676 GCA_030021035.2 Notholithocarpus densiflorus | reverse complement strand
TTGTCCTGCTGTGGTATCTTTACTTGTTGTACTAGTTATTCTGTTGTAGCACCTTTTCATTATGTTTACCGTGTTATTACGTATTTTACTTTTGACACAAACTAATCATTATCCTGCCATAAGTATATATATACATATATCTTGTTTCTCATGTTCTGCAAAATATATTTTATATATGTATATGTGAATACGTATAAGTATATAGGCGTAAATGCACTTTTAATCCCTAAACCAATTAACGCGTGTTATTTTCGTCCTTTCCGTCAGTCAACCGACGGAAATAGCTGAGGTGGCAGTCGGAGCAATTAAAATATTATAAAAAATGCCACATCACCATGACACATCAGCATATAAATTTCAAAAATTAATTTATTAATTTTAACTAAAAAAAAAAAAAACGTAATTAAAAACTAAAATTCACCTAAATTAAGATTGTTCTTCATGTTCTTCAGATTGTTCTTCATTTTACAACTTGTTCTTCATGTTCTTCCCAAATCAAATCCAGCAACCAAGAATTCAAACCCATCACAAGAACACAAACCCAACAACCCAAGAACTCAAACCCAGATCACTAGGACATAAATGAAAACAAGAAGAAAAAACCTAAATTCAACACCTCAGAAATCATCAAACCCGGCACCATCAGATCTACCACAAATCAAGATCATCGAATTCTTCATGTTCTTCCCCAAATTCTTACACAATCAACACCGAATCAGCAAATCAAACCCATAAACCCAGTTAACAAACCAACCCAGATTAAACCCAGATCAAGAAACCAATCACAACAAACCCAGATCAACACAATCAAACCCAAACCAACACAATCAAACCCAGATCCCACCACCAATGACCGACACAATCAAGCCGCCACCACCCCGCCGATCAAAAACATTTCTTCATAACATGAACTTCAGCTCAAAAACCCACAAAAATTCCAGAACACGACCACCATTGCCACCGAAAAAGTCACCAAACCCACACCAAGACGGTGGCCGAGATCGGCGAGCTCCATTGTGGCCAAGATCAGGACGAAGGCTCACCGCCTCGTTCAAATCGTCCACCGCCGAGTCAACTCGCTTCTCTCCGCCACGCCGAGCCTTAGCCGCCATAGCCATCTTCTACTCGGCTCGCTTGAAAAGCGCATCGCCTCGGTCCTTCCCGGTCAACGACTTCGCGCAGAGCGGAGACAGAGCCGCGTCAAGTGAGTCAAGCGCCGAGGTCTTGAACTCCTGGAGATCGAAAGCCAAGCCCTTGAGTATGTGAGCCGTGGCATCCTTCGGATCCAGCTCGATCGCCTTCTCGTCCTTCGAACTACATTTTTTCTTTCTTTTTTGGTTTTGGGGTTTGTGTGTTTGATATTTTGATCGGAGAAGGAGATATGAAAAGGGGTTTGTGGGTTTTAAAATTTTTCTGGGTTTGGGTTTGATTTTATTTTTTTTAATTATGTTTTTAATTTTTTTATTTAGTTAAAATTAATAAATTAATTTTTTAAATTTATATGCTGATGTGTCATGGTGATGTGGTATTTTTTATAATATTTTAATTGCTCCAGCTGCCACCTCAGTTATTTCCATCGGTTGACTGACGGAAAGGACGAAAATAACACGCGTTAATTGGTTTAGGGACTAAAAGTGCATTTACGCCAAGTATATATACTCATATATGTATGTATATATTTGAGAATATGCTAACCCATTTAAACTAACATTTGTTTGATGGGTATTTTCTTTGGGTTTTAGATTTGTTTATGTGCAGGAAGTAGAAAAGTATTTCTGCAGTAAAAACGAGGAGTAGTCATTCCCATTGCAAAAGGCTTTACTGCACGGCAGAAGGCTTTAAAGCATAGCAGACAACTTTAAAGCACAGCAGACAGCTTTAATGCACAGCAGACAGCTTTATTGCACAGCAGAAAGCTTTACGGCAGAAAGCTTTACTGCACGGCAGAAGGCTTTAATGCACAGCAGACAACTTCAATGCACAGCAGGAAGCTTTATTGCACAGCAAAAAGTTTTGCTGCATAGCAGAAAAGTCAGTCTTGTGGCAGAAACTAGAGAAAAGTTCATTTTGCGGCAGAAACTGGAGAAAAGTTCCTTTTGCGGCAGAAACTGGAGAAAAGTTCCTTTTGCGGCAGAAACTGGAGAAAAGTTCCTTCTACGGCAGAAACGGAGGATAAGCACCACGTTCTGCCCGCCGTAAGCGTGCTTCTGGCAGACGAGGCATAGTTTGCGCACAAGTCCGACCAAATTGAGTTGCAGTTGGACCAGTCTCAACTCCCTTACTCAGAATATTTGGGCCCAGTACTGCAGGAGGCAGCCCAGCCCGATACAACCAAAAAGGCCCACTACAACTTTTAAAACTAAAACCAGCTCCTTCCAAAACTCGACTAAGGCTCCCTCTGCTTCAAAGTAAAACCTATTGACTGAAAGAGTGGAAGGGGTGAGCTACACAGCTCAGAAAGGGTAAGTTATATAAGAATTTAATAAGGATGCATGTAAATCAAGTCATTTCATTCTATGAATATTCAGATAGGAGAACATATTTTCATGCATAGTATTTTATACTATTCATAATAATAACTTATACGCTCTTCATAGGAAAATAATTGTTCTCCCTTTTCTTATCAGAATAATATTACCAAAACCTTTCGAATTTAATTTCTTTCATTTCTTACAAAGTCACCAAATACAATATTGATTGTTTAAAATCAATATATATGTATTCTCATTACAAGATAATCATTTTAACTTAAATCAGATAATTGGTAACTTTGTCTTTAAATTAGAAACATCTTGCCGAATAAGAAAACCTTTCTTTATAAACTTCTTCTCATAAAATATTATAACTTTCATGGTCATAAAACTTAACGTTTCATAAAGAACAGATATCTGATAACTTTTTAATATAAACTTGTACTTTCATCAGAAACTTTATCTTTACAGAACACTAAAATCTTTTCATCAGATTCTTTATCTTTAAAGCACAACAGAACTTCAGAAACTTTTATCTTTAAAAAACAGCTTTTCTTTTCCTTGGAAACTTCTTTTCATGAGAGCTTTTAACTTTTCATAATGCATTTAAACAAAATCATTCTCTCATGATCAATAACATAATATAGCTGTTCATAACATATTGGTTAACCCATATCTGATAAGTCTGTACAGAGAATGGCTCATCACATTTGGGTGCCCTCGTGTGCATGATATTGTCCTCTTTGGGAGGCCTGATGGCACATCCCCTCAAGGTTTTGTTCCTCCCCATCGTCCGTATACATTGGGGAGAAGGCCTTGTTCAGATTAGAGTTACGAGCAGCCCCATTTCCTCTACTTTAAATGGCCTAGAGTTATGAGCAGCCCCATTTCCTCTACTTTAAATGGCCAAACAGATAACATTTTCCATGGAAAGCCAGTAATTTAACCCCTACTGGCCGAGTTAAGATTACTAGAGGACATAACCCGAAAACATTTTATACTTATACATCATACTGAAATTCATAGTTTGCATAACATTTCACAATAATAGCATTTCCATTATTTTCTTTAAACATCATGTTCGTGGAAATTAGTAATAGCATCAATATGCTTAAATCATATACATAAGGTTTCGAAAGCTCACGAACATATCTTTGTCTGAAATATGCTTATATGCCATATCTCTAATCAAAAACCTTTTAATGCATACTACACTTTAAAATAACCTCATGACTTACCAAATGCTCATATAACTTATCCCTTACCTGAAAACAGAGGAACCGAGAGCCTACAGTCGAAGGAGCTTAGACTTGGGTACTGGTAACACCTAAACCAAATATCAAAACTTATTACTATCAATTATACCTTAGAATAAACTTACTAATTCATCTCAAAGCCTATCTCTTATAATCAAGGAAAATCCTAATCCCACCTTAAAGAGGTTCCCCAAACACAAGATACATTCAACACCATGATCTACCAAATTAAAGAAAAACCATCATTCTCATATTTATATCATATCTCCAGTGGAGTTAACTTCATTTCAAGATGTGCTTGAGATTAGGGCAATAATGCATGGATAAACATAAAATCCTTTAAGCATGGTCATGTAACTATATATATTCATATGGTAACATACAACAGGTTGAACAAAACAGCTTCATAAATACAACCGTCACATGGTTTAGAACCCCTCCTTTCAATACTAAACCTCAAACCAAGTTACACAAAATTAATCTATGATCTAGACATACCAAAAGATAAGCATATTAAATTATAGCTCAAAACATTCACCCTAACTTTAGAATTAAATCCTCAAAGTCAGAGTTATCATTTACTGTTTACTGCTCATTTCAGCAGCATATGCCTCATTTGTAAAATACAAATGGGCTGTCCATACACATCCAAATGTCATGAAATTTTACAGAACCACTTTCCTGTATGTCTAGTATATACCATAAAAATTTCGGAGTCAAAGAATAAAACCATGATTTAATAAAAATCATACAAGACAACATTCTCAAATCTGTCCTGACAGAATTTCATGTAAATTAGAAATTAAACCATTATTTTTATATTCATCCAAATGCTGTGAGACCACCTCCATTACAACCATATGTG
This sequence comes from Notholithocarpus densiflorus, assembly GCA_030021035.2. NCBI lineage: Eukaryota > Viridiplantae > Streptophyta > Magnoliopsida > Fagales > Fagaceae > Notholithocarpus > Notholithocarpus densiflorus. Next base: position 18,084 of record JARYZH020001764.1, on the reverse strand, counting down.
TCTTAGATTTCATAAGAAATATTCCTAGCATCCAAATTCACTGTATACAATTTAATACAGAATTTATCATGCGTAAACACAGAATCTGTTACAGAGGCAGCTCTGAAACATTTTCTTGTAAAATCATAAAATGATTGCAAATAGTCTTATTATCATATGGGGATTTTTATATAGTCATTTAACCATTTATAGCAAAATTAAATACAACAAAAATCCCAGCAGTAACATCAAAAGTACTCACCCTAACTTTATCTTACTTCCTTAATCATATACAATCATTAATTAGTAAAAACCCTAATCTGCCTTCAACAAACCATCAACAAGTTTTAAAGCTTCTTAAAACAGCATATATATATAGACTTACAAATTCATGATTTCCTAATTTTACAAACCACAAATACCATTACTAAAAATTCCTTGAAGAAATCATGGATTCTAAGATGAGAGTAGCTAAAACCCTTACCAAGTTTATGGTTCTTGAGGGGAAATAGACATAGAATCACTCTTGCATGAAAGGATTTCCCTTTCCTAGTGGTTGGACCTGAAAGTATGAGAGGTAGAGAGCTTGAGAGAGTATTTGAGTCTTCTAGTTTCTTTGAGAGAGTATGAAGAAGAAGTGAGATGGAGTTTTATTTTCCTTTTGAGGTGTTGACCCGTGGGTTTGAGAGAAGACTCAAGAGAGCTTCTAGCTCTTTCCTTAAGAGAAAAAGAGAGCAAAGTGAGGTGAGAATTCAGATTCATGTGGACCCGTGGGAATAGAGAGGGAGAGAGCTTCTTGGAAGTTCTAGTTGTTTTGAAAAGTCAAAGAAGAATTGAGATGGAGCTTAGTGATTGCATGGCCGGCCAAGTCTTGGTCTTTGGGTTTGTCAACATGCATGGTACATTGATATTACTTGTGTTGAATTCCCATTGATTGCATGTGTGGGTGGAATTACAACTATAACATCTCATGCATCATATGCCTAATTAAAACACCAATTATGTATCTAATAACTTAAACCACTTTATATAATTTTGTACATACTAAGTATATATTTATAATACAAATAGCCATTTCAATTATTTATAATCTTTACGATTCTTATTCAATGGCATTATAAAATAATATGTTTATTAAATACTCTTATATTAATTTTAGAAAGTAAGTGGCTAAAAAATAATAATTAACCACTCAAACACATATTTTAATTATAAAATTGGGTCCACATAGCACTTGACTGCTATGATCATTGTAAGGAGAAGACATTGGTGGAAATGTGTATGACAAATATGATCAGGGAGTACAGAGCCATCTTGGAAAAGTTGGAAATTTCTCAGTTTGCACAGTTGTTACAGAAGGCTAAAAAGACTGCTCAGTCAGTGAGGCCGAGCTCAGACAAAAGAAACGTTCCACAGGCTATGGTAGTATCCACTGGTGAAAGAAAGAGGAAAGCTGACGGAAGGGAATATGATAACCCTCCACCACTACCATGCACTCCAAATGAGCTAGATGTGCTTCTAGACAAATGGATAGCATACGAAGTCTTTAAGCCTAATCAAGTTTCTAGAGAGCCCATAGAGGAAGAGAGGAGGGACCCACGCTTCTGCCACCTGCATAACTACGTGCAACATCCTACCGCAGAATGTTGGGTGCTCCGCTGGTTGGTACACTACAGAATCAAGGAAGGGACTCTAGAGCTGTTCCAACCGGAAGTTCAAAGAAACCCACTCCCAAACCACAAGAAGAAGGGTGTAGCAGCAGTCGTGATTTGTGCAAATCTAGGACAGGACAAAGAAGAGAGTCCAGCCCTGCTTGCCGCAACAATTACCACCTTACAGAAGAGTTCCAAATTCAAGAATTTGTTCGACCAATTGGGGCTCACAGTGAAAGAGCGAACAATAGCTACAGAAGCCCTGGTAGGCATTGCCTCTAGGGTAGGAGTAGAATGTCTAACAGCTGAAGTCACAGGTGATAGAGCTCTCCTACAGGAGTCAAGTGAGATCACTTTTAGTGATGAGGATATGGAAGTGGGGTACTCAGATCACAGGAGACCCCTTTACTTGGCAGCATCTATAAATCAGATTCCCATCAAGAGAGCCTTGGTGGATACAAGCGTTCCCGTAAATCTTATCCTGTTAAGCACTCTCCAAGCAGTAGGAATTTCGGAGAGGAAGATTTAGAGATGCCCAGTGGAAGTAATAGGATTCAGGGGAAGAGGCGAGTACACCGTAGGCCACATTCAGCTGTGGCTGAAGGTAGGTCCAATAGCCTCCCTAGCCCGCTTCCACGTGGTAAAAACGGAAGTCTCATACCATGTGCTTCTAGGAAGACCATGGTTACATAAGCACCAATTAGTCCCATCCACCTATCATCAGTGTGTGAAGGGAAGGTTGAATGGCAGAATGATACGCATAGCAGCGAACCCATCCCCATTTAAGCAGGCAGAAGCTCATCTAGTAGAAACTATATTCTACGATCAATGGGCATCATCTGGGGAAAGCTCAGTATCAAAACCATGAGGTACCTTCGTGCTTAGGTGGGAGGACATCCAAAGTGACCCAGAACCCGATATAAGGAAGCTACTATTGCAGAAGAAGAAAAGGAAGGAAGCACCTACTGTGGAGTCAGATGACGCACCACAATGTGTCAGGGTTTGAGGCCCTGATGGTAGGATTATATACAAATTATGAAGGTGCGCGGGGCCCACATGTGATATGTAAGCGGGCCCCAAGCAAGAATGGCAACATAAAAGCTTGGTATGCTGTGTGGCACAAGAAGGTTCAAAGGAATGAATTAGTGAGGAAAAAGAGGAGGAAATTGCAACGGAAAGGATATGCAGGTTATGGCAGAAGAAGAATTTGTGGAAATTAACCTGGGGTTTAACCCACAGGAACCAAGACCCCTCTTAATTAGTTCAAGATTGTCAAAAAAGGGGAGATCAGAATTGATATTATTGCTGAAAGAATTCAAAGATGTCTTCGCATGGGATTACAGCGAAATGCCAGGATTGGATCTTGGGCTGGTAGTGCACATATTGAGATAGAGGAACAGATAGTCAAGGAGGTGCAAAAATTGCTGAACGCGGGCTTCATTAAGCCCATCCAACACTCGTGCTGGTTATTCAACATAATGCTAGTAAAGAAGAAGAATAGGCAGATAAGGTGTTGCATAGACTTCAGAAATCTCAATAGAGTCTTCCCAAAAGATGAATTCCCGCTACCAAACATGGACTTGCTAATAGATTCTGCAGTAGGGAGCGCCATGTTTTCATTCATGGACGGATTCAGCGGGTATAATCAGATCAGAATGGCGCCAAGAGATGCAGAGGAAACTGCTTTCAAAACACCCATAGGCAATTTTTACTATACTGTGATGCCTTTCGGGTTGAAAAATGCAGGCGCAACTTATCAATAGACGATGACAGCTATATTCCATGACATGATGCACAGAGAATCGGAGGACTACGTGGATGACATAGTCGTGAAGTCAAAGAAGCGAAAGGATCATGCCCAAGTATTGAGAAGAGTATTTGAAAGATGTAGAGCTTTCAAACTGAGGATGAATCCCCTCAAGTGCGCGTTTGGGGTATCCTCTAGGAAATTCCTGAGTTTCTTGGTTCACAACAGAGGGATAGATGTGGATCCAGCCAAAGCTATGACCATAGTAACCATGAAACCGCCAGCCCTAGTAAAGGAGTTGAAGAGTTTCTTAGGGAAGGTCTCATACATCTAGAGATTCATCCTTGGACTGGCATCAATTACTTCTGCTTTCGCCAGACTGCTTAAGAAGGGGCAAAACATTGAGTGGGGAGAAACACAACAGACGGCCTTCAAAAGGCTACAACAGATTATGATGAACCTCCCTACTGTGTAAGCCCCAATCCGCAAAAAGCCATTACTGCTTTACTTAGCCACCAGCTCGTATGCTATAGGTGCGTTAATTGCCTAAGAGGATGGAGCTGGCATAGAGCAACCAGTTTATTACATCAGTCATGCCCTGAAGGACGTAGAGACTTGCTACCCAAGAGTAGAAAGAGCATGCTTGGCCATAGTATATGCTTCACAAAGGCTACGCCATTATTTCTTGGCCTACGAGGTATAGTTGATGACTAAGTCTCATGCAATCAAAGCCTTATTGCGGCTGCCAATTCTTTCTGGAAGGATATCCCAGTGGTTACTTCAGTTGTCACAGTACGACTTGAGGGCAGGAACACCCAAAGCAGTGAAGATCCAGGCTATAGTAGACTTGTTGGCATAGTTTTCAGGAGAAGAATAATTCCCGCTAGACGATGAGGTCCCAGGGGAGGTAGCCATGGCAAAAGAAGTCAGAGAGCAGTGGGTGATGAAGTTTGATGGGTCTTCTACCACCCAATCAGGGGGAGTGAGAGTGGTTTTGTGTTATGAAGAAGACAAGGCTGTGGCGCTTTCATTCAAATTAGAATTTCCCTGTTCAAACAATACAGAAGAATATGAAGTCTATCTAACTGGGCTAGCCACGGCCCTTGAAATGGGGATTAAGCATTTAAAGGTGATGGGTGATTCGAACCTGGTGGTCTGTCAGGCCAAGGGAAGCTTCTCCTTGAAGGAACCCAGCTTAGCCCCGTACAAAACGATAGCCCAGAAAATGGAAGAAAAGTTTTCAACGTTTGAGATAAAGCACGCTCTTAGGAACGAGAACTGGTATGCAGGTGCACTGGCCGCATTAGGCTCGCAAATAATTTTTGAAGGAGATCACACCAGGATAGAAGTCAGCAAAAGGAAGGAGTCTAATGTCGAGATGCTGAAGGAAAGGTTCCAAGAGAAACAATGTGAAGAAGATTGGAGGATTCCTATAAAGGAAGATTTGACGAAGGAAGAAGACACGGCAGAATTGAAGGCGCTAAAAGACTACGCCTTGGTAAGAGGAGAATTGTACTGTAGGATGCCAGGTGGGGTCCTGTCAAGATGCGTAGGATAGGAGGAGGCCCGAAGAAAGTTGAAGGAAGTACATGATAAGACTTGCAGATTCTGCGAAGAAGTCAATCTTTACCGCTGACTCCAATGGGCAGGTTTTTATTGGCCAAGTATGGTAAGGACGCAGATCAAGTCCAAACCCAATGCGAGGCCTGCTAGCTTGCAGCAGACAGAGAGGAAAGTTACGCTGTATTTGTCAGCTAGGATTGGAGGAGTCCATTCATACAGTACTTGACAGAAGGTATCCTACCACAAAAACACTGTGAAAGATACAAACTTAAGAGATTGGCGATGCAGTATTTTCTGCACGACATAGTCCTTTTCAAGAAAGGATATGATGGGGACCCACTACGATATTTGGGTCCCGAGGAAGCAATTGAGATGATAAGAGAAGTATACACAGGAGAGTGTGGGAAACATCAGGGGAAGAAAAAGTTGTACAGATGCTTGTTACAAATGGGTTACTACTGGCCCACCATGAAGGGAGACACAGCAGAATTTGTGAAAAATTGCCACAATTGCCAAGTACAAGCCAACCTGATTCACACTCATCTGCAGAACTTGCACAGCATGGTCACCTCATGGCCCTTCCACACTTGGGGGTTTGATTTGGTGGGACCAGTTAATCCACCATCGTGCGGATACATATGGATCCTGGTAGCTACGGAGTATTTCACCAAATGGGCAGAGGCAGTGCCACTCCACAAAGCCACGGGAGGAGTAGTAGCAAACTTTATCAAGGAGAACATAATTGTCAGGTTTGGAGTACCCCATAGGATTATCAATGACAATGGCACACCCTTTGTCAACAGTGATGTAAGGAAGATGCTGGAGTTCTACCAAGTTAAGCACCATCGGTCATTGCCCTACTACCCTCAAGGGAATGGGTAGGCAGAGGCGACAAACAAGATCTTCATAAAGATCATCAGCAAAATGAGCTAAGAATATACGGGAGGATGGGCGACGCATCTGCCAAACGCTTTTATAGGCTTACAGAAATTTGCCAAAGTCAGCCACAAGGTTTTCAACCTTTTCTTTGGTCTACGGAACAGAGGTAATGAGCCCAGCAGAAGTAATGACTCCCTCTTTAAGAGTTATACAGATGTGGGAGAAAGAAAAGGAGAAGGAAGCCTTTATGGCAGAAAGATGTAAGGACCTAGAAGTGCTTGACGAAAAAAGATAGGAAGCTCAAGAGCGCAGCCGCAGATATAGACAAAGGATGACTGAAGTCTATGGCAGAATGACTAAAGAAAGAGTGTTTGCAGAAGGACAGCTCGTGTTAAAGGCAGTAGACCACGTCAGGCGAGGTATGGCAGAACCATCTAAGTTTTCACCAAAATGAGAGGGACCTCTTATGATAAGAGAAGAACATGCGAGTGGGTATTATCGTTTGGCCCAGATGGATGGCAAAGATCTGATGGATCCCATCAATGGCAAGTGGCTAAAACGTTATTATGCTTAAAAGAAAAAGTTATGTAGTTATCCTTTTTGTTTATGAGTTCTATGTTTCCTTTTCCTTCAAGTGACTATGTCACAAGACAAGATTGTAACATGCTTTTATCAGTATGTAATGAAAAAGTATGAAGTATTAGAAAAACATATCATAGTCATAGTCATAGCAAAAGCAGTAACAGAGTGTAGCATCATAGTTACAAACCCAAATTATGGCAGTCATATCAGACTGGCTAGATAAGTACTATAGAAAACATAAAGTGTACTAGAAAGGGGAATAAGGGAAGAAAAACAAAGGAAAAACTACATAATCAACGAAGCCAGGAAATAAGAGGCTGATCTCCAAAGTGACTCTGATAATCATTGGCACCCTTAGTGTTCATATACCTATTTCATATGTTTTTCACTTATTTGGATTAGAGTATCTAAATATGCTCACAAGATCAACAGACATCTATCCCAATTATTATTGCATCAGCTCTGGTCATGGAGTAATCCATGTCAACAACATAGTTCTCTTGGCCATTTTTCGTTAAGGGTAGATAACCAACTAAAGTGAATTTTGGCATACTAACTTCCCCTATTCCTGGCAATCATCATTTAATTTTTTGTCCTCTACTCTACAATTTTTTTTTTTTTGGTGCCCCCCTCCCCCTCGAGGGGGGTTATAAGACCATAATTTTCTTGCTTTTAGGAGATTCTATGTCAGGTCAAGTGAGTGATTTTTTCAACTTTGACATTGTAGATGATGATTGTACTTTTTGTCTGACTATGTCAATTTTTTTACCTGTTCTGCAATAGTGTGCGCAACATCTTTTCAGACTCTGGTATCAGCATGATTGAGATCAGGTGCGATATCTAGAGCATTGCACTTGATGCAATTGCTTTAATGACTGAGATTGATAGTTGCAAAAAGCAACTTTCAATCTCAATCATTGATTAAAAAAAGTTAAGAAAAACTTTATAAGAAGTGTGGTGGGCCTTTTTGTAATACTGGGCTGGGCTGCCTCCTGCCGTACTAGGCCTAAGTTTTCTGGATAAGGGAGTTGGGACTGGTCCAATTGCAACCCACCTTGGTCCGGCTTGTGCACAAACTACGCCCCGTTTGCCAGACTTTGATCACATGCCCATGGCAGGCAGAGCTGCTACAGGGAAGTTATGGCAGGCAAATATAATAGAAATAACATAAGAAATACTAGAAACAAATGAATAAAAGGGAGCGACAAGGAACACATCGTACACAAAAAGGTAAAGAAATAAATAGGGGAATAATAATAATAGGCTTGTTGGATCAAAGAGGGGAAAATCAGTTTGCCATGCCAGGTAATGCTACGGAGCTGAAACCAAGAAGGGAAACCACTTCCTTAATGCGAATAATCTCCCCAGGAAAAGAAATTAATTACTTTGAGGGAATAGGCCTGAATGGTTTATGTCCAATGGGGATCCTTTGTCTTTGATAGAGAACAGGGCTTTAGAGGGAGAGAGGAGACCAACCTATCAGTGCATGCCTGCCATTCTAAGTTCTCTGTTTTTTTCCTCTTCCTTTCTTAGTGCTTTCTCCTATGTTGTGATTTTCTCCTAGAGATTACTATTACCGTGATTGTGATCCTCCCGCTGTGCACGGCAAGGGCCCTTTTTATAATGTCTGTCATGACTGGTTTTTACTATTTTAGCCTTTAACTACCTTTGTCTGGTATAGGTGTCCTTGCCGACCACTACTGGTTCGTCAGTCGTTCAACCATCACCACTTACTTGTGCTGGCTGTGCCACTTCCCATTACCAAACAAAGAAGGCTATTTTGTTTGTTTGTCTGCCATGGCCCTCCTACTTGTTACGGTGTGGGTGTTCACTCTCTCTATCTCTCATGGCATGCACCTAATGGTTCCAACTCATCCTTACTTCTTTTGGGCAGTATGTCATCCCAGTAGGACATTTCCCCCAAAAGAGCCTGAGCAGGAACCCCATAATAGGTTTTCCCCTCTCCCCACCGCCAGACCATGCCCTCTTACCTCTGACTTATGACCTCACCATGTCTTGTATTGGCTGGGTACAGGCTGGTGATGTCTGGGCCTTGCGCGTGCTTCACATCTATGTTTGTCCAAAATCTACCTGCTGCTTATGCATTCGCCGCGATCTGGAGGCTCGTCTACACAGTCTGCCGTCCATCCTTGACTTCTTATGGCGTGAGCTTTTTTTTTCTGATTTCCCATTCTTTTATGGCTTGCTCCCCTTAGGGGCTGGGCTTTATTTGATTGTGGGTTTTTCCTTCTTTCAGCCTACCCTTTTGATCCTTTCTGCAGTTTTGCTACCTTTTACTGCCGTTCCATTCTGTCATTCCTGCTGTGATATTGTTTGACCCCAGCCTGCTGGGCCTCTTTGGGCCTGTTGCTTATTCTTCTCTCAATGATTTAATATGGTCATTTGGGCTTTGCACTACATTGCTCATGGGCTCTTTTGTCCCATTTATTTCCTTCTAGGCATCCTTGGCCCTTTTACTTTCCTTGGACTTCGTAACTCTGTGTTCCCATGAGCTTTTACTAACTCCATTGGGCTTCCTTGGCCCAATTACCTTATCCTTCATCCTTGGAGCTCATGGGCTTGCCATCAACCCCTTACTTTCTTTGCTTGCATTACTTCGGACTTGCTGTGGCCCATTCTCACTTTTCTACATCACATACTGCCTATGGGTTTGCCACTTTTCTCTCTCTCCAGGCTCTTTTAGGCCCATTGTTTATTTCATGGGCCTGCGATATGTTATTCCTACCGCTTGGGCTTATTGGTTTTTCTATCCACTTACTAACTCTTTTCTACCTATGTTGCTAGGCTTTTTCTTTCTACTGGGCTTCTCAAAATGAGCGTCAACAAGAAGTAAAAAGTAAAAAGTAAAAAAATTTGTGAGACAAATGAGGTGAATTGCACCCAGTGCAATACTTAATCCGGCATCAGCATATTGAAAGAATTTCATGGCAGGCAGTGGCCTGCCATCTTTGGGTCGCGTGAAGCTCACTGATCTAGTACCCTGTGAAGGCCTTCCTTTTGATTCTTATAAACTATCAGTCTCAACTTTGTTATAGTCGCTTGCTCAATATTTTAAAGGACAAAGTTTGCTTATTGTGGTGGGCCTTTTTGATTAAATCGGGCTGGGCTGCCTCCTGCGGTACTGGGCCCAAATATTCTGAGTAAGGGAGTTGAAACCGGTCCAACTGTAACTCAATTTGGTCCAGCTTGTGCGCAAACTATGTCTCGTCTACCAGGAGCACGCTTACGGAGGGCAGAACGTGGTGCTTATCCTCTGTTTCTGCCGTAGAAGGAACTTTTCTCCAATTTCTGCCGCAGGACTGACTTTTCTGCTATGCAAAAAAACTTTCTGATGTGCAATAAAGCTTCCTACTGTGCAGTAAAACTTTCAGCCGTAAAGCCTTCTGCTGTGCAATAAAGCTGTCTGCTATACATTAAGGCTGTCTATTTAAAGTCTTCTGCCGTGCAATAAAGCCTTTTGCAATATGAATGACTACTCTTCGTTTTTACTGCAGAAATATTTTTTACTTCCTGCACATGAAACAAATCTAAAACCCAAAGAAAATACCCATCAAACAAATGTTAGTTTAAATGGGTTAGCATATTCTCAAATATATACATACATATATGAGCAAATACACTTATACGTATTCACATATACATATATAATATATATGGCAAAACATAAGCTACAAGGTATATGTATATATATACTTATGGCAGGATAATGATTAGCTTGTATCAAGAGTAAAACACGTAATAACATGGTAAACATAATGAAAAGGTGCTACAGCAGAATAACTAGTACAGCAGGTAAAGATACCACAGCAGGACAACTGATGTAGCAAACGTGATAAAAAAATGTGCTACGGCAGGATGACTAAATACAGCAGATATAAGTTATAATGAGAGAAATCAAATATATTTGCAATCAAAATCAAATATTGAATCTTCCCATAGGATAAGTAAACCAAGAAAGAACCCAAACCCTAACTTGAACAACCTTGTTATAGGATTTTGCCATCAAAGTTGTGCATTTTGGAGAATAGGCATAATGGCTACTAGCTATTACTTTTGGAGACATCAAAGAGTGGGTTTGCTAAGAGTGAGGGAAAAGATGGTCTATTGATGCATGCCCCTATTCCTGCCGCGTTTTCTCTCTTCTTTTTACCACTTTCTTTCTTTCTCTCTGTTTTTTTTTTACTCTTAATTTCTTACTACTCTCTTGCCGTGGGTTGTTCCCTATTTGGTCTTTTCTTTTCTTGGGTCCCTCTCTCTAGGTGCTTACTACTCTCTTACTATGGGTTTTTCCCCTTAGGTGCCTCTGCCCCCTTGGGTCCCCTTCTTTCGGTGTTTTTCTCTCTTCCCCTGTTTTCCTCCCATTCCATTCTGGTCCCCTAAATCTGCCGTGGTTACCTTCCTTTTATAGTGAACTCATTCAATGAGATTTCTTCCTTTTACCCTTACGACTTCACCAACTGTTTTTGGTTTGTTGTGGGCATCCTTTCAAGATTACCCACCCACCCATTGGTTGCCCCTGCCATTACTTAGTACAGTATATGTCTGCTGCACCATTACTCATTTCACGACAAAATTCCCTTTTGTTTGTTCCTGCTGTATACTTCTACCTCACTACCTAACTCTATGGCATGCATCAGATGGTCCCAACCATTTATTACTTCTTTTGGGTAAGATACCATCCCAGTAGGATATATTCCCCAAAAAAAGTCACGGCAAGAAACCAAATATAGACCCCCTTTTCCCCCTACCACCAAACCACACCCTCTGAATCCCCTTGACCTTGGGCCCACCTCCCTTGTATTGGCTAGGTACAGGTTGGTGGTGCTTCGGCTCTTCTGTGTTTGTCTCCCACGCCGTTCCTGCCGTAGCAGATTAGTTCTGTTTCATTCTGCCGCGTGTTTTGTCTTATTTCTTCACGCGTTTCCTGCTACGTTTGTTATTTTCCTTTGGTTTGGCTTTTCTTTCCTTCACGTGATTTCTGCTGCTGGCACTTCCTGCTGCTCCTTGTTTCTTCATCGTGCTTCTTCATATCAGTTTTCACGCCTATCCATTTATACAAAAGAATTTGGGCCTTTGTGGGCCAAATAGTGTTGACTGGATCAAAAGGGTCTTAGGCCTAATTTGTCTTTGTCTGCCGAAGCCATTCTGCCAAAGAACTGTATTCTGCGGCAGATTTGTATTCTACTGCAGATCCCTTTCCCTTGCACTTCTTTCTTTGGACCTTTCTTGTTCTTCGGTCTTCTTGGTGGGTCTTTGGACTTTGCTTTTCATTTGGGCTTTCCTCCGTATGGGTTTTTGGGCATGGATTCAAAAAATGGGCATCAACACTTATAAACTCTTTTTTTTTATTTAAGAGTTTGGTTACAAACTTGGTTGTAGTTAATGGCTACTATTCTCTTCAATATTATTTTATTGAAGGTAAATTTTGACAGATTTGCCACTATATTGCATTTTCTTTTTATATCTTTCATGCTTGAAAATTTTTCAAAAGATCAATAGGAATGTCATTAATCAAATGTTTAAATTTCAAGTTTTTGTAGTCATTATGCATTAAAAAAAAAAGTTTATAGATCAAATAGTAACATCCATTTGATATGAAATTTGATATGTGTGTTAAGAACATAAAGAACATGCAATTTAACGATTAGATTTTCAAAATATATATTAGTGTTAATTTTTTTTTAAATAAGAGTTGTAACCATTGGCTACAACCAAGTTTATAGCCAAACATTTTCCTATTTTAAAAATCTAACTACTGAATTTTATATTTTTTATATTTTTAACATGCACGTCAATTTTCTTGTCAATCAAATATTATTATTTGATTCATAAACTTATTTTTTATACATAATTTTGGACTACAAAACCTTGAAATTTAAACATTTGATTGATGACATAATTATTAATTTTCAATCTTCTGAAAATGTTGCAAGCATGAAGGATATAAGAAGAAAGGTTTGGCTTACCTCTAGTACTTTTTAACTGGAATCTTTTTTTGTTCTAATGAGAAATTGTCACATCACCTACTAACTAAATAAAAGGTGGAGATTAAAACTCCACTACCACTGTTTATTGTGTATTTAAAATAAAAGAAGATTTTCAGTTAAAAAAGTACTGGAGATAAGCCAAACCTTAAGAAGAAAATGTAATTCAACGATGGATTTGTCAAAATTTTCACACTTAAAATAAAAGGATATTAAGTGGAGTTATAGCTATTGGTTGCAATTAAGTTTATAGAAAAATTTTGTCCTTGAAAAAGTTGCACATTAGTTACAATATATTTGTCTACGTCGTTGTTTCATATTTCTAACTTTACTCTTGTTCAATTGAATCTTTTAAGATTAAAGTTTATTTAATTAAGGTATTCTGTTAGTATCCATTAGAAAATTGTCATTATGTCTGGCTTTCCTATAAATTTTTAAATTAAAAAATATATAAATTATTTTATAAAAAATACTTTTTGAAAGAGAGAACATTTTGCTCTGGATGATGGTGCATGAAGTCGGGGCAAGGATATGGAATGACGTGGTATTTTGAATTCTAGGTGCTGGTTAGAATTCTCTTTCAACTAAAAATGATTGAGTTTCTCAAAAAAAAAAAAAACTAAAAATGATTGAACCCTTTGAAAATTTCCAACAATTCGATAGATGGAGGAGACAAAGATCTATATGATAATCATGGTGGAGCTTCCTCAACTTCTTATGAAGAGTAAAATAAAGTATGAGGTAAGCTCACCTTTTACATCTAACTATTGTGAGGGGATTGCCACTGACATTTTATTAGGCCACTTTTTCTTTAGTGCAATATAGACAATCGAGATTGCTTAAATTCAATTATGACTCTTTTTAAAAATAAAAAAATGAAAATTGAGAACCATGACATTAGGATTTTAGCCAACTAGTTCGAAAGTATCCTTAAGGCATACTGTAATATCAACATCATAAGAAAGTGTACAATAGTACTATGAAATTTATGAGTTTAATTTGTTTACCACCTGCCGTGATGCTGAAAGTTTATGTTCAATGGTTACAAATAATGCTAAAAACAAGAATTAAGATTGGATAAATATTTATTAAAAAGAAAATCTAAAAGGAGCAACGTGGTCTTGATAACTAATAAAGCCCGTAACAAGGAGTTTTGACTCTTTTGAGGGAAAAATAAGTAAATAAAAGAAAGAAAGAAGAAAAAGGTTGAAAAATTTTGTGTAGAGCTTAGGGTAATTTTCTAAAAAGTAAAGTGGACCTAAGCGTGTAGTGGTGGAAGGCAATCAAAGAATGAAGCTTGCATTCAAACTTATAAAGCTTGCATTCAAATTATGTGTAGAGCTTAGGGTAATTTTCTAAAATGTAAAGTGTACCTAAACATATATTGATGGAAAGCAATCAAGGAATAAACCTTGCATTCAAGCTTGTATCTAATTATGACTCTAATAAACTGGCCTTCAGTATATAGTCTCTTAGCGCGAAGAATTGCATTTTTTTGTCTCCAAGCTCTTCCTTTTTAGGTGAATTACACTCCAATCAACTAAATCCAGCCAGTTGAATTTGGGGTCAGAGATTAAACATAAGCTCATAATATATTTCCATATCCTTTTAGTAAAACAGCACAGAAAAAAAAAAAAAGATGATTTATGTCCTCAGTACAGGACCTTCAGCTAAGAGTTTTTGACTCGCTCTTGAACATTATAGTGAAACAGAATAGGAAAACGTAATATAATATCATCCTTTAATATATAAAAAAATATCATGTGAATATATATAGGACTTCAAGTAGTAGGTCTCCCTTCAAATATCATTTGTAAATAAAGTTCTTACTCTTCTTTACTAGTGGCTCCTGCTACTTCACCAAACCCTCAAATCTCTTGTGGTATAGTTTGCACCCAGTGTTATTTACACACTTTCAGCAAAGCTCCACCATTATTAAGACATCTCCCCTAAGACTGATCAAGACCCAATAAGCCAATTTAATGAATTAACCAACCTGCATCCCAAACAGAATTGTAAACCCTGGCCTTATCATTAATAAGCCACTACCCACCCCCAAATTAACGACTCACCCTACCATTCAAGATTGACCAAGACCCACTGCCAATTGTATGACTCAACCAAATTGTAAACCCCCAATCACAAAAAAAAAAAAAAACACTTCACACCATGTTGAACCTAAAATAGAAACTCAACATCAATCTCCTATATATATCCCTTGGAAAAGTTTAGGACCACATAATTTTTCACAACTTCTTGCCACAAATGTAACGTAGCAGAGTGTGATTGGTAAAGAAAAAATGGTGAGTCCATGTATAAGTGATAGTTAACTACTCACAATCTATCACGTCAGAGTTGTGACAAAAAAATTGTGGAATAATTTGTGGTCCTAGAACTACTCATATCCCCTCATCAATAACAACCTTAAGTTTTCCTACCCAACTTTAATTCACACACATCTAAAACCTACCCACATCATTCATAAACCATTTATTGAAGTTGAAGCCAGATTCTGAAACTAGATTTTTTCACCCTGTTGATTCTCCTTTTTTTTTTGGAAAAGTCCAGCAGTAGGAAAAAGCCCAACAATATGGGCAGAAAAGTGTTAGGGGATTGATAGAAAAACCAGTAAGCCCGAATGACAGGAATAATGGATTATAGGCCCATAAAGTAAATAAATGGGCCTTGGGGGAGCAAATGGGTCTAGAGGAGCCCAGAGAAAGAAGTAGTAAACCCATGGGCATTATGTGATGTAGAAAAGTAAAAATGGGCCACAGTAGGCTCGAAGCAATGAAGTAAGAAAGTAAGGGGTTGGTGGAAAGCCCATGAGTCCCAAGGATGAAGGATCAGGTAATTGGGCTAGGGAAGCCCAAAAGAGTTAGTAAAAGCCCATGGGAATGCGGAATTAGAAAATGGGTTGATAATGCCCAAGGAAAGCAAATGGGCCAAGGATGCCCAAGGAGAAAGAAATGGGCCAAAGGAGTCCACAAGTAATGTAATGGGTCAAGAAAGCCTAAAGTAGCATAAGTATAAATCCAATGGTCATACTGGGTCATTGTAACCAATTGAGAGAAGAACGTGCGGCAGGCCTGAAACAGGCCCAACGGGCACGGGTTAAATAACACTACAGTAGGAATAGCAGAGTGGTATGGCAGGAATAATAACAAGGTTACGGAAGGAGCAAAGAATGGGCTCGATAGGGGAAAACCCACAATCAAGCAAGGCCCAGCGCTTGAAAGGAGCAAGCCAATAAAGAACGGAAAATCATAAGACAATTCACGCCATAAGAGGTCAAGGATGAGCGGCAGAATGCACAGATGAACCTCCAGACCATGGCAAATGCATGAGCAGCAGATAAGCTTTTGATGTACACGGAAGTGAAGCACGTGCAAGGCCCAGGCACTACCAACCTGTACCCAGCCAATACAGGGGTGGTGGGTCATGGGTCAGAGGTAAGAGAGGGTATGGTCTGGCGGTGGGGAGAAGGAAAAGCCTATTCTGGGGTTCCCGCTGAAACTCTTTTGGGGGAAATGTCTTGCTGGGATAACATACCACCCAAAAGAGGGAGGATGAGTTGGAACCACTAGGTGCATGCCATAAGGGATAGCAAGAGAGAATGCCCACACTGTGGAGGATAAGAATGCCACGGTGAGCAAGCAAACAAAAGATTCTTCTTTGTCTAGTAATGGGGAATGGCATAGCTAGCACAGGTAAGTGGTGGTGGCTGAGTAGTTGACAAACCAGTGGGTGGTCGGGAAGGACACCCAAATCCAGACAAAAATAGTTAAAGGGTAAAAGGGTAAAAACTAGTCACGGCAGACAGTATATATAGGGTCTTCGCCATGCACAGTAGAGGCATTGCAATAGTAACAACTACTAGGAGAGAATCACAGTATCACCATCACCATAATACTACACAAGTAAATACTAAGAAAGAAAAGAAAAACAAGAATCAGAGAAAAAAAAGAGAGTGTAGAATGGTAGGCATGCACCAGTAAACTAATCCTTTCTCTCTTTCTAAAAGTCTACCCTCTATTGAGGAAAAAGGATTTGCTTAGGCATAAACCATTTAGGCTCATTCCCTCAAAGTGGATAATTTCTGTAGCAGGATTCCCCTACGAGGTTGTCCACATTGAGGAAGTGGTTCTCTCCTTGGTCTTAGTCCCGTAACACAATTTAACACGGCAGACTAATCTTTTCCTTCTTTGGTTTAATTATCATTATTATTTCTCTTCTTATTTCTGCCATTCCATTTATGATGTGTTTCTTGTTATTACACTCCTCATTTTAATTAAGGATCCTTTATTTACTTTATCTAACAGCAAACGTATTTCTTTTATTATTTTTTGCCTGTCACCACTCTGTTGTAACAGCTACACCTGCCATGGGAATTTGATCAAAGTTTCAGCAAAGAGGGGCATAGTTTGTGCACAAGCCGGACCAAGGTGAGTTGCAATTGGACCGGTCCCGACTCTCCTACCCTATATACTTGGGCCTTAGTGCAGCAGGAGGCAGCCCAGCCCAACATCTCAAAAAGGCCCACCACACACCCTAAATTAACTTGAACATTCATTAATAGTAGTCTCAAAATGATTCTTAACCCAAAAAAGAAAAAGGTAGTCTTGAGAATGCGTAAGCAGATATTCAGATACGTCTAACAAATGGTTTGCTAACGTGAAAGTTTTGGTGAATTAGCTAATTGATGATGAAAATTAGTCAGTTAATTGAAGTGCAAAATAGATTGAGAAAGACATTTGAGGTGCCAAAGCCCAAAAGCCGCCAAAATCCTGAAGTCACACGTCTAACAATAATCAATCTTAATGAAGAGTATTGAAAACTAGGCCTTGAACATGACCTTACTCCAACAGGATTTTCCTTATCAGTTTGTACCTTTATATCTTTATAATTAAGTAAACAATAATCTAAGCCTGGTATATGGTCAAGAAACTTGTAAGTTATAATTTAACTAACACATTTTAGTGGGAAAAATTTACTAAATAACACATGACCAAACTTATTTAGTTATGTAGCACTTTTTTGAAACTTAGAGTTTGTCAAACTAGAGTTCCAAAAAAAAGAATGTTACATCATTAAATAAGTTTAGCATGGTGTTTTTTTTAAAAAAAAAATTCCTAAAATTATGTTATTTGGCTAAAAAAAAGGCCTATTTTGGTGTTTCTAACAAAAAAAGTTCAAATCTTCTCTTCCTCGTTATAACTATCAAATTATCACAAAAGAAAAATAAATAAATAAATAAAATGGTATATTTTCCTTTGGCTTTTTTGGGGCCAAAATAAATAAATAAATTGTCAGAACTATAGGAATTTATTCATATACTTTTTTTTTTTTTGCTGAATATACACTAATTTTGTGATACACACGCATGAATATGACCTTTGTTTTCGTTCAGTTCACCCCCAAGACGAGCTCGTAGTCATCTTAGAAGGTCTCCTATTGGTCGTAGGCGTACTTCTCCTATTCGTACAACTGCTCGCTCACGTTCACGATCAGCTTCTCCACAGAGGTAACTTTTCTAAATCGTTTCCAATCCTAAGCATGATTGATCTGGTTTTCTAGTTGTCTGAATTGTCGGATTTATTTCAGTAGGATGGGAATATGGTTTATGAATTTTTTTTTTTTTTTAATATGGGTCTCAAAGTTGCAGAGCTCTGATGTT
>JARYZH020001763.1:0-22684 GCA_030021035.2 Notholithocarpus densiflorus | reverse complement strand
TGTGTGTGTGTGTGTGTGTGTGTGTGTGTGTGTGTGTGTGTGTGTGTGTGTGTGTGTGTGTGCGTGTGAGTTAGATATAAGTATTGAGTATGCCTTTAATAGGGTTAAGACATAAGACAAAATGATGGGAAGCCAACCTTAGGGTTAAGCGGTGATGTGCATTGATAATAGCTTAATTTTGCATATTTATATCATTATTAGAAAGCATTATCATACTTATTTTGAGTTAATTCATGCATTTTATATTTGGTTTTGGAATAATGCTAAATAATCAATTTTGTGCTTAATTAAATTTTAATTTGTGAATTTGTCTTTTGTAGGAGAATGGAATTAAATAAGTGGATTTGTGCAAAGAAGAAAACTAATGGACTTTACTTTTACAAGGCCATGATGAAGTTAAAGAAGGTCAACCCAATTAAATTTAAGTCCAATTGGAGTAAGGAATCAAAGGAAATTTGCACCAAATCCAAGTCCAATTCGGATTAGGGTTCCAACCTGCATATCAGTTAGTATTTTTGGCCTAACTTTCAACTCAGATGCCCAATTGAGATGATTCAAGTTGGGCTGGAAAGTTAAATTAAAGGGATACAACTTTGTAGTTTACCCAAAGTCCGAATTTCAAAGTTAAATGGGCCAACATTTTCGGTTAAGTGAAGCCTAAAAATTTGAGATTTTCTCAAAACTGGAATTCAACTGGTAATAGGATTCCTTGACATATTTAAAGGCTTTTTAAAGCAAAAATCAGAGAGGCGAGAGCTAGGGCTGGAGTGCAGGAAGCAGGCAACCGCATGTGGCTTCCTTTATGGCTTTTCTCTAGCATTGTGACTATTTCTTTTTCTATTTTATTTGTCTAGTTGAATGTTTAGTATTTTATTTTTGTGTTTTCTTTCAATTACTATGAGTAGCTAAATTTATAATTAGGGTTGATTATGAAACCTTGTTAAGGATTATTAGTATTGTTTATGTGATTTAATTTTTCCCACAATAGTTGTTCTTTAATAATTTAAATTGTTCTTGCTTTATATCAATTGACTAAGATGAGATTCTAGATATGAGTTCAATCATATTTTTCTCATGATTTAGGATTTATCTTAATTAATAGAATGTTTGGTTTATTATTTCTTGATTTTTAAAATTGGATATCTCTTGTGATTTGTTTGTCAACAGATACAATTAATGATTTGATTTTATACCTAGGAAGCGAAGAAGAGCATGTTTTAGATTTTTAAACATAAGTTTTAATGAGAATATTTTCCATGATTGCAAGATTGATTTGTTGATTATCATGCTGTGGTTGGGAAAAATTAATGATCATAAATATATGCTGATATAAATTAAGAAGGCGGATTCTAAAACCTTAATTCCTTTCTCTTGATTGTTTAATCTCTTTACTGTGTTATATCACATCTTTGTTTTGTTTAATTATTTGCTTAGTTTATTTAATTTCAAAACAACCACATTTTATTAAACTAGATTAGGATTAATTAAGTTAAGGTTTAATTAATTTTTCTACATTCGTTCAAGTCCCTGTCGTTCGACCTTGTTCTTGTCAAACTATACTTCGGTACAGTTCGTGCACTTGCGAGTACTTTAAAATTTCACATCAGGCAGTTTTGGGTGCCTAACACCTTCCCAAGACCGTACCTTAACTCTGAACCTATATCTTTGGTAGTAAGATCAAAAGGTCCTTCCTCGAGTGTACGGTATATATATGGTTCCTAGGCCATTGCAAAAACTAGGTGGCGACTACTCTCTTGTTTTCATAAGTATCCGTACGTGGTCTTTGTTACGATTAGTGCCCTTAGATCCTATTATATGATGCTATGTATAATATTAAGTATGACATTATATATGACTTAATATTGTGTTTAATAAAGTTGTTTTATTATTATCTGAAATAATGATAACATGAATATTCGGATATTATCATATAGTCTATAAGATGCATAGTATATGATTTATGTGAAAAGTCACAGAAGATATAAATCACAAGTTCTTTGTAAACTCAGAATTATAGTTCGTAGTAGGTGATGAAATTAGGCATTTCATCTGCGAAGACTATAACATATCAATTACGATGATTTGTCTTGATCATGGAAGTGGAGACTTCTAGTTGATATGTTGATATGTTTTAAGAGTTAAGACATATTGAACTGGACCGCTGTGAGATTTATTATTCTCCTAACGACTGTCAAATGAATAATAAATCTCACAACTTATATTTGCATGAACTCTTAATCCTGAGAGAATAATAGACTTGATCATGAGGTGTAAGTTGTTTTGATATATCAGGAGTGAGATCTAAAGTAACGGTCAAAACCTCAGTATGTTGGGCAGCCACATTTAGTGTTGATGGAACATATATTCTCAAGATGGAATTCATAGTCTCTTGACGGAGATACAAAATATTCCCTTGAGATAAGTTTAATGAGTTTGTTATTCAGAGAGTTAGGCCTAACCACTTTGGTAAGAAATTACTAAAGTATATATATTTATGGAATTGGATTTCATAAATATATATTGAAGAACTTAAAAGGATTAAACCGGGTACTCAAGAATTAAGATATAGTAATTTACAAAGTGGCAGTCTACGTTTATGACTTTGTATTACTATGAATATTTTATGAAGGGGTTGCATGTATAATAAAGTCTTGGAATATAATTTATAGATAAGGCCTAGAATGCAACTATGGCTGTGTTTGGTTCATGTAAAATACTTTCCAGAAATGCTATTTTCGGGAAAGGAAAATGTATTCAGGCTGTTTGGCTGCCTCAGAATTCGTTTTACGGAAAATCAATTCCGGTGTTTGGTTCGTTCAAACATTTTACGGAAAATGCTTTCCGTTTTACGGAAAATCAATTCCCATGTTTGGTTTGGTCAAACATTTTACGAAAAATGGAATTCATTTTTTACGGAAAATCAATTCCCATGTTTGGTTTGTGGATCATTTTACGAAAAATATGAAATGCCTTACAAATTCAAGCACCTGCATTACCTAGACAAACCTGTAACAATACAAAACTAATCATCCACTTCAACATCAAAAATAATCATCCACTTCAACATCAAAAATAATCATTTGAATATACCCATAATATTTATATAAAAACAGCCACATCAATCGTTCACCATTGGCATTACACCTCCATGGTGTACAAAAATGATACCTACTCGTGGTATCTGAATAGTACAAAAACATAATTTAGGCAATTATATCGTCCCAATAATACAAAAGACTACATATATAATACAATGGTAGGTCAATACTAGTACTACAACAAAAGTTAATTCCTAAAGCTACCGTCACAGTCAACATGAAACAGACAAGTCAAAGTTGTGAGAACAAAAAACCATCCAACCACAGCTTTCTCAGCCTAGCATTCTTGGCTAGAAATCCCCGTGCTGCCTTCTCATTTTCACAAAGATGGTCAAACGCAATTGCGAGCATGTCTTCGCTATACCCATCCGCCCTCATAGCCATGACCTCATTATAAAGAGCTGTGTAATCCACCGGGACCCGGTTGATTTCTTTCAGAGCCACAGTTATTTCCTTTAGCTGATCAGACAGATCAGTCAACACACTATCATCAGCATTAGAAGGTGCACGCCCTCTTTTGCGGAACTTGGAAATTCCCGACCCAGTGATGGATGACTCAACTACATTCTTCCCTTTCTCGACCACACCTTCCTC
This sequence comes from Notholithocarpus densiflorus, assembly GCA_030021035.2. Taxonomy (NCBI): domain Eukaryota; kingdom Viridiplantae; phylum Streptophyta; class Magnoliopsida; order Fagales; family Fagaceae; genus Notholithocarpus; species Notholithocarpus densiflorus. The sequence continues at coordinate 18,992 of JARYZH020001763.1, read as the reverse complement.
CACATTATCTGCAACAAACTCAGCACTGTCCCCATTGTCTGGCTCATTCTCAATATCCACATAGGACTTAGAAAAGCCACCCGTGGCAGTGTCCTTCCCCACAACAATAGCTAATTCATCATACATCTCAATTTTTTTGTTTAGATACTCCGCATACTTTCGATGCGCCTGTAAGGGAGAAAGGAACGTATAATAACAATGCAATAATCACTTCACTTATAAATTCAATATTCAATTCAATATAGATGCCATTAAATGATTTAGGTCAATGATAAACAAAAAAATCTGTTAGGGAACAGGAGACATAACCCATGATTTTGAAGATAAGTACAAAAGAAAATACAATGTACAAATGCTAAGACCAGATTTTACAATAGATCCGCACATGAAAGTTATATTTGAAAAACCTTATAAAAGCAATGGAATCCTAAAAAGAATGACACTATAAATTTCATATAAAGAGGGTACTTGAGCAGCCTTGTCTTGTTCTCAATTCATAGATTATAAAAGGTAAAAACATATATTATCATTTATATTAAGAAAATATAGTTGGAAGCCATACCATGACTTCTTCTTGGTATGTCTTCGCGTTGTATGTTATCATTTTTAGGTTATCATCCCAGCCAAAGCAACTCTTCTTTCTAATAGTCTGAATAGTGGACCACAAGGTCCTTAGAGTCCGCATCCGATTTTCAACATAAGAAGGGTGGCACTCAACCCTAAATTAGGCAGTTATCTCCTTCGCTACAAGCGCAAAGGAGCCTGCCTTGAAAGTGCTAGACAGCTTATTGCCCTTTGCAGCCTCCTGCGCAAGTATCCTAAGCATCGTTGAGTGCATGGGCGACAGCCACCTGAACTGCTTGTTGCTGCTCACCTTCTTTTTGCCCTTTAACATTACTACATATAAAAATTGTATAGTAAGAGTAGCATTTAGTAATTACACTCAGAATATGAACAACAAATCAAACACACATACAACCACGCTTATAGATGTGCATAACAGAATGAAACATGCTAACACTGGAAATAACAATGTAATGCTAAAAATACTTTTTCATTACACTACCAGAAATCTATAGTAAATACATTGTCTTTACAAAAAAAAAAAAAAAAAAACACATATTACAATCATAGAAATCTAAAAAAAGTACTACTCTCCACTCTTGGTATAATCAGACCACATAGCTTGGCATATCTCATCTCTCTTAGCATTCCACAGTCCACTGTCTTCAATGGACTCCCGACATGATTGTGTTTTTTGTTGGGGGTCATTAGACTCTACTTGGTTTATTGCGTCTTCCATAATATGGTCATTTAGTTCAACCCTCATAATGTGATTATGAACCACACAACATGCTAACACTACTTTCACTTGGGTTTCAAAAGACCAAAATGGTTCTGCATCCAACACTCGAAAACGTTTCTTCAACACTCCAAACCCTCGCTCAATGGTAGTTCTCAATGAAGAGTGTCAGAGGTTGAACAATTCTTGCTCATTCTCAGGAGGACAATCACTAAACTCTTTCAAGTGATATCGCACACTCCGATAAGGTGACAATATTCCATTTTTATTACCATACCCAGCATCACCAAGATAATATTTACCTACATATATTCAAAAATAAAACCAAATCACTACTATGCTTAGGAAAACGCACAATATTTATTAAACTAGTAAACCTAAAAGGTGAAGTAATCGTATAATACCTTCGGAAATTGAAAATCCCCCTGGGCTAGCAAATGCATCATTTAACACACGTGAATCATGTGCACTGCCTTCCCATCCAACCAATACATAAATGAACTTTAAGTCAAAACTAATAGCAACTAACACATTTTGTGCGGTTCCATTTTTGCGACCATGAAATCTTCCTTGTATTTCAGGTGGCACAGATGCACGAACATGTGTACCATCTATTGCTCCAACACAATCCTAATTTTCGACAGACATAATGGTTTAAAATTACATAAATCTTCACAATTTACAAAAATACACAAGTCGCAATATTTACCTTAAAATATGGGTAAAACCTTCTGCTATTCCTTATCTCTAGGGGTGTATCTTCGCTACGCAGTTTTATTAGAGCTCTATATAATTTCAGGACCCCCCTAAGGACGACCTTGAAGTATCTATGAACAATCTCAGTTGATCTATAGATCCGACTACCCATTACACGAAACCTCACATTATGACCAATTATGTGTAAGAAAATGAACACTTGCTCCGTAACAAACATGTGAATAGTTGGGCGTACATGCTCCCCTTTAGTAAGGATGTGACATAAGTGGTGGAAAGCTATAGGCTTCATCCTAATTTGATTCACACAATGTCTCTCACTTCCATGCAGAATACTATTTATGTATTCCTCTCTCTCGGCTGCATGATTAACATAAGGCGCCCTAGGCAGTCGTCTACGTCTACGTCTATGCCGCAATTTCCTTAACAATGCAACCCCCACAAGGAGGACAGATGCAACTAAGGCAAGAATTGCGGCTTTTGTTTTTTTCTTCATCTAAAAAATCACAAACACTGTGGTCTAAGAGGTATGTAAACAAGCATGCTATTGATTACACAGTAAATAAAAACAGCCACAAACTGAAAACATCCAAACCACATTGATAACGAGTACCAAAATTTTTATGCACATATATTTCTGTATAATTGTAACATCAACAACGTACACAATATAATACCATCACAATCAATATTTACACCTATGAACAAATCACATTGCATTCTATTTCTGTATAATTGTAACATCAACAACGTACACAACATAATACCATCAAACTTGAACAATAATATTTTCTGCTCATATCATCAAACTTGAACAATCCAAACTCAAACCCAACAACCAACATAAAATTTCACAACTCACAGAACAACAATAGCCACATCAAATTTGTACCCAATAACTAACTCTCACCACAACAACTATTTTTACATCAAATTTGTACCCAAACCCACGATACCCACATCAAATTTTTGCAACCCACTCAACATCAGCTACACCCAATACTCATTATCAACCAAATAAAAATGGGGAAATTTCAGTCATAGCCCTAAAAAAAGTATATATAATAATAATAATAATAAAGAAGCTAAATAAGGGGAAAATAAAAAGGGACAAAAAGAGGAATAAATGGCACTGGTGGCTTCAGCGGTGGTGGACCTCTCGTGCGACATGGTTGCCGGCGATGGAAGGCCAATGGGTCTCAGCCATGGCCTAGCCCAGTACTAAGAGAGCAAGATGATAGAGGCATAGAGACAAGACTGCTATGGAGTTGGGTTTCAAAAAGAGATGAGGGGGGGATGAAGGTTGGGTTGTTTATGGGTTTGAGGGTGGGTCGGCTTTTTCATTCTCTGTATTTTTGGTGTGTGGATAGGACTGAGAAATGAGGGTGGATCGGGCTGAGAAATTTTGGGGATCGAACTGAGAAATGAGCTATGTGGATCGGACTAAGAAATCGAAAAGGGAAACTCACCGTGCGTGGAGAGGATCGGCTGCATGAGGGAAAGGATCTTGAGCGTTTGGCGTGAAGGAGATGGTGGAGCTCGGTGTGTGGATCGGAGCTTGGAGAGCACTTGCTGCTTCGAGTGCGTGTGAGAGAGCTCAGACGGAAATTGTTTGAAGTGAAAATGAGAACGGAAATTGTTTTACACCTTAGGTCCCTTATTTTACGGTCAACACTGAAAATATTTTCAGTTTGACCCAATTTTTCAGACCAACCAAACAGCCTATTTTACGGAAAAGCATTTCTGAAATTAGTTTGAAGCCAAAACAAACACAGCCTATATTTATATAGTGGTATTAAATATAGTTAATGGTAACTTTGGACTTGTCAAGAGTTGACAGAAAAGCCCAAGGCCCATTAGAGCTAGTGTCTTATTAGTCCCTTTTGGTTCCACTCCAAGCCACATACTAAAGCCCAATTGGAAAGGCCCAAAAGGCTAGTCCAATTAGATAATCAGTTATAAGGAGAGAAACTTACAGAATTTTAAAACTAACAACTTACATGAAATGGTGTATGTGAGTGTTGGACACTCTTGAATTCTCTCTTGAACATTTCATATAACTAATTGAGAGACCACACATCTTGGGCATTAGTGGAATTAGAGTGAAAATTAAAAGTATTCCCAAGTGCTTATAATCTTTGTTTCGAAATTCACCACACCAAGGTACACTCTCTTGTTCTTATATTCTGAAATTTACATAGTGCATGTTATCAATTGCGAGTGAAGTAGATCTGTTAATTTTCCACTGCGTACATGCATATTTCCATCAGTCTTCAACCTGCGTACGCGTGCTTTGTGTCTGCATACGCAAACTTGGGCTCATGCATGCACAACGTCAGGCAAAAACCCTATCTTGACCATTTTAAACTCCTTTTTCATCTATTTCTCATCCAATTGCAAATTTAACACTTCCCTTCATTATTTATGCATCTGAATGTGATTCTAACACCATTTTGCACCTTATTGGAAATCTAAAACTCTCTTTTCATTGTTCCTTGATCCAAATTATGAATCTAATGTCATCATACTCTTTCTTTTTTTGCAAGCTTCATCCATGTACTCTAGTAAGGGCAGTACTAACCGTGTGGCTGAGTGGTATGGGGACCTCGCTGAGGAGACGAAGGCCCACATTTGTGCTGCAGGCTTTGAGCCCATTGTTTGTCTTCTACCGGAGAGGTCGGTGAGCGCCATCTTGGTGCAATATCTTGTCAAGAGGTGGTGGGACACTACCCACACCTTCCATATTGCTGAAAGGGAGATGATTGTGACTCTCGTTGATTTCACCCGCATGACCGGCCTTAGGTGTGACGGTGCCATCATAAGCTTGGAGGGTGAGTCGGGCACTCAGTTGGTGATCGACTTGCTCGGGAGGAGGTACTCCACAAACACGATCTGCTACTTCGACATTGAGGTGGATTATTGGCCTCTTCCATAAGAGACAGCTGAGGACTATGCCCGGATGGCTAAGGCATTCTTGTTGTACATTCTAGGGGCATATCTCTATGCCAATGGAAAGCAGATAGTATCCTTGAGGTGGTTAGCCCTCTTCCACGACTTCGGGGATGCTAGGGGAGGTAACTGGGGGCAGGCGTGTCTCGTCTATCTATACTCATGCCTGGATACACTCAGCCGAGGGACCCTGCGCCAGCTGGTGGGACCTTAGAAGCTTCTGGAGGTTAGTTTCTTTCTCTTTTCTTTTGTAGCTCTTGTACATGCTAAAGAAAACTATAACTCATGTTCCTACAAACCGTTTTCATACTCACTTTTCTCTTGCAAACTGCCATCTTGCAAATTGTATTCACTTGCACACTGTATCCTTGCAAGCTGTATTCATCTTGTACACTGTATTCTTGCAAACTGTATTCATCTTGTACACTGTAATCTTACAAACTGTATTTATGCCTCATTTTCCTTTTTTAGCGTTGGGCCGTTCGATATGGCCTTATTGTCCAAGGGATGAACTTAAGCCTTAGGGATTCCATTGCAGTGAGGGCCCATTTCGAGGGGTTGTCTTCTGATGATGTGAGTTCGAAATTCAACGCCTTTTATTTTGTTCTTTACATGCTTCTTATGCTTTCCTTCTAACCTCATGCATTTTTATGGATCAATTGGAACTCGTGGGCCAGCATTCCTCCTACTGCGATTCCTGACTTAGAGGCATCTGCTGTTGTCGTCTTCTGGATCACCCAGCCTTTCGAGGGTGCGGGTTTGAGGTTGCTTTACTTGGCAAAGCAAATGCGCTGCCAATTGGTGGGTGAGGATGCCCCACAGGTACCTATGGATCCACCGGAGTTCATGCTTGCCCTGCTCTCCATGACTGATGCCAAGTATGCCTTATGAAGTCTTGGTGTGGCCTATGTCAACCGGCTTAGGGAGGAGTTGGATTATGATGAGTTCAACCATGCTCGCCTCATGCCCTCCCTTACAATTGAGGTATGTGCTCTTTCTTCCCATTTTTCCATTCCTACTCTCTTCTTTTGCATTCTTGTACATGGTGACATTCAACTAAAATACTTGTACCAAGATGCCCCTGCTCCTAGTGTTCCTATTGACACTCCCCACCTGCCTTAAACGGTCTATGCTTATGACCCTGATGGTTTTGCTAGGGAGCATCCCGTGCCTCATAATACAAATGTCATAGGTTATCCTTTTCTGGACGGCACACGAGCGGTGTGTTCTCTTCCACTTTTTTTCTTTGCTTCTTCTTCTCTTAAATCTTTCAACTACTTATTCTAACCTGTTTTCCTTCAAATTTCAGCCCACTATCTAGGAGCATGAGGAGTTGGTTTGGTTGACTCGGAATCTCAAGCTGGAGGTGACCTAGTATTCAAAGGACTTGTACGCCCCTAAAGGACTAGCTTATCCTGGTAATGATGATGATGATGATGGTGGTGATGGTGATGGTGGTGATAATGATGGTGATGGTGGTGAAGACTCAGAGGCAACCCCTAATTACCAGCCAAGGAAGAGGCGCTTCCGGTGATCCCTGCATGACGGACCAACAGACCCATAGCACACAGCATAGCATAGCATATCTCTTTTCTTTTTGTTGCTTTTATTATTATTTTCTTTTTAGCACACACTTCTGCACTTTGGATTTGATTTGAGACGTTGGGTTGTATTTTAAGAACATCTTTTACATTCATGCTTTTTATTTGGTATATGTACTTAATTTACAACTTATGGGAATAAATGCACAATTCTATGCTTCTCTTGTCTTTGGTACTTGAAAATCTGAGCTTGAGTTATTTCTTGAATAGTCCTTCGGGCCATAGGATCCCTAGGAGAAGCATTTGGAAGAAAACCATACTTAAAACAGGGGAAAACCAAGTCTCTGCCTCTCGCTTTGCGTGTGTGTATATAAGCCTATGTACGCAACCTTGACCTTGCATACGCAAGTTTAACCATGCGTATGCATGCCGCAGGTCAGAAAAACCCTAGCTACCCTTCTTTAGTATAAAATAGCCATTGAGGACTCCCAAACCTCACCAAACGCATTTCCCTCTTAGAAAACACTCTTTTAAGGCTTTCTGATGGCAGAATTCTTACAAGATACTTCTTGGTTCATGAGACCTATTGTGTAGATCACAGGATGTGCTTGGTGGTTGCCGATTTGGGGAATAGAAATCTTGCAGGCATGATCTCGGCTGAAACTCTCAATGGCTTAGATGTATTTCATAAGAAGGAAGCAAACTTCTTTGTGGGGAGCTCTCTCCTCCTTCGGGTATAATCCCAAACTTTTGCCTAGGTTTTCAACCTAGAGGGATTCCTCTAATTTTTGCATGGGTCGTCTTTCGGTTTTTAACCCATCGAGGCCCCTTATATTGTCTTTTCCATTTTTTTCTCTTTTTTTTTTTCACTCATGCTCTCTCTCTTTTCTCTTTTCTTTCTCTTCTTTTGTAGATATGGCTATCTGAAAGACTTTGTTTACTTCGACCTCCTGCTTTTCCTCCTAGTCAATATCTTCACAAGCACTATCGTGACCGTAGGCCTAAGTGTGCTAAGATGAGCCTTGAAGAGTTTATTGAGCTCATGGAGTGTATCGATGCCACAGACATCCAATGGGTGATGGAGTGATGGCACATCTCAAGCATGGCTCATCATAGCCTCAAGGACAACTGTGTTCCCTTGGTGGGACTTCGCTATTGCTCTTACTACTCCACATGTCGCATTGACAAACAGTTTGGTGATCGTTAAGGGGCTCCTAATGATGATGGCTCTTTCCATACCTTGGAGTTTACTAATAGGACTTTGAGCAGAATCCATGAGGCTTGGCCACGACGAAGGGTGACTAGAGATATCCGTCCTCCTCAATTTCTTCATCCAACTTCAGGGTACCAGAAGTGGCTACAAAATGACATGAAATGGGTCCTCATAGATGAAAAAACTTAAAAGAAGTCCAGCAAAAGAAAGAGGGTTGAATGACAAACTTGATATGACCCAAATTTTACTTTTCTGCACTTTATGATTCTCATGTCTTTTCTTTTAAACTAAATAAAGGATTGAAATGTTCCAAATCCCCTATGGAAACAATTTATTATCTTTTAATTTGAGCAATAAGAGAATCATTATTTATTATCTTTGCTTATTGTCTTTCTTTTTCTTTCTTTTTTTCTTTTTTTCTTTTTTTTTTCTTTTTCTTTTCTTTTTTTCCATGCCATGTAATTTTTGCCCATGACGTCCTTGAAGGAATTTTCACCATTACCATGGTCTTTCCCCTATCTTTTGCCTAAACCGCCCTTTCGGGTTTTCAATCTAGTGAGGTCTTTTGCCTTAACTTTTTCCTAGGCAGGCCTTTCGGATTTTCAACCTAACAGACTTTTTTCTTTTTCAAACATTGTATTTTCGGAGTCTATCCATGTTGATTGGGCGAAGCATCTCTTCCCCATCCAGATCTGTAATCCTTATAGCACCCCCTAACATGATCTTCTTGATAATAAAATGACCAGACCATTTGGACTTCATCTTTCCTCTCAGATCAAAAGTTTCATCTCTAAGCACTTTTAGGACCATGTCCCCTTCTTTAAGGTTTCTAGGTTTCACTTTTTTGTTAAATGCTCTAGCAATTCTCTTTTGGTACCCTTGTGCATGGTATTGTGTCCTAGCTCTCTTCTCATCTATCAAAGCCAATTGCTCATATCTTGACTTCACCCAGTCTTCTTCTAAGACCTTGGTTTCTACTAGCACTCTCAAAGATTGTATCTCCACCTCAATTGGAAGCACCGCTTCACTACCATAGACCAAAAAGTAAGGTGTTGCCCCAGTTGATGCACGGATAGAAGTTCTATAGCCCTATAAGGCAAACGGAAGTTTCTCGGCCCAATCCTTATATGTCACTACCATTTTGGCTAGGATATTCTTAATGTTCTTATTGGCTGCTTCTACGGCCCCATTAGTCTGTAGTCGATACGGTGAAGACTTGTGATGTTCAATGTCATACAACTCAATAATCCTTCGAAACTCCCCCTCAAAGTGGGAGCCACTATCCGAGATGATCTCTTGGGGTACCCCATATCGACAGATAATGTTATTCTCTATGAACTGAGCCTTGTGCTTGGCCTTCAACACGGAGTAGGAGGCTGCTTCCACCCACTTGGTGAAGTAGTCAATTGCCACTAGGATGTACTTGTGTCCATTTGAGGCTTTAAGGGCTATTCTTCCAATCACATCTATGCCCAAACTTAGAAAGGCCAAAGAGAGGTCATGCTGTATAATTCACTAAGTGGTACGTGCTTCAAGTTTGCATGCATTTGGCAGTCATGGCAACTATTCACAAAGTCCACACAGTCAGTTTCCATCGTGCTTCAATAGTACCCTATCCTTAGAATCTTATTGGCTAACATTCTCCCATTCATATGAGGACCACAAATCCCTTGATGAACTTCCTCCATAACTCTTTCCGCTTCTTTTTTTTTTAGGCAATGAAGGAGTATACCATCATAAGACCTCCTATAGAGCTGTCCTCCACATAGGATGTATTGCATTGCCATCATCCTAATCGAAGGACGCTTTCTCTTGTCAGCACCATCCGGATATGCCCCCAACTCCAAGAATTTCATGATGTCATAATACTAAGGAATCCCTTCCTCTTCTATAGCCAAGACTAAAGCTTCACTCTTCTCCTTGTGCACTAACTCATAACTCTATTCAATCTCTAAAGGTCGTGTCCATACTCTCTCGGGTATTTCAACCATGGATGCCAAAGTAGTTAAGGCATCTGCAAATTGATTCTAAGCTCTAGGGATGATCGTGTATTCAATTTTGTCAAAAGTTTTGGTCAAATCCTCTAGATACTACTGATAAGGTTTCAAATGTTCTTCCTTTACCTTCCACAACTTCTGGGTTTGAGCTATAACCAAGGTCGAATCTCCAAACACCTTTGCTTCTTTTACCCCTAACTCTCGGAAAGCTTCCATTCCGACAATACAAGCTTCATATTTTGCCATGTTATTAGTTGCCTCAAAGTTCAATTTGACAGCCAAAGTACTCTTATCTCATTCCCATATTGGTTCATAGCTTCATCGAAATATATTTTCCATGCCCCTAGCTCGATATCCAAGATGTCCTCATCTGGGAAGTCTTCTCTTCCATCCTCTCCCTTTATGGGATTCTTGGCACAAAAATCAGATCGGCACTCCCTTTGATAGTCTTCCTTGCCACATACTTCAAATCGAATTCTACTAATAGGATCAACCATCTTGACAGTCTTCCACTTAAAGCTGGTTTCTCAAATAGGTACTTCAAAGGATCTATCCTAGCTACAACCCATATCTGGAATGGTAGGATAATGTGTCTCAACTTTTGTACGGCCCACACGAGTGCAAAGCATGACTTCTCTATGGGGGTGTACCTAGTCTCATAATCATGGAATCTTTTACTCAAATAGTACACTGTCCTCTCATTCTTATCGTCGCCTTCTTGTGCAAGCATGCTCCCAACCGCATCTCCTATGATAGAGAGGTATAGTAGTAAAGGCTTTCCTTGTTGTGGAGGTACTAGGATAGATGGATGGAAGAGGTATTCCTTGATAAGTTCTAAGGCTTTCTGACATTCATCATCCTATGTGTGGGATTCATTCTTCCTTAAGAGTTTGAAGATGGGCTCACAAGTAAAGGTGAGCTTGACAATGAATCGACTGATATATTGTAGTCGACTTAGGAATCCTTTTATTTCCTTCTCATTCTTGGGTGGAGGCATCTCCAATATGGCTTTAATCCTGAATGGATCTACTTCTATCCCTCTATCACTTACTAGGAAGCCTAGCAACTTCCCAGCTGTTACTCCAAAGGTACACTTTTGAGGGTTCAACCTCAATCTATACTCCTTGATCCTTTTGAATAACTTTCTTAAGTTAATGATGTGACTTCCTCTATCTTCGGATTTTACAATCATGTCATCAACATACACCTCAACCTCATTATGCATCATATCATGTAACAAAGATGTGGTCATCCTTTGATAAGTTGCACCTGCATTCTTAAGCCCAAATGGCATTACTATGTAGCAATAGATCCCTCATTCCATGGTGAAAGTGGTTTTAGTCATATCCTTAGGAGCCATCTTGATTTGGTTATATCTTGAGAAACCATCCATAAAAGACATCAAGGCATTACTGGCCGTAATATCCACTAGGACATCTATGTGAGGAAGAGGGAAATTATCTTTAGGGTAAGCCTTATTCAAGTCCTTAAAATCCATACTCATCCTCACCTTTCCATCCTTCTTGTGTACAAGCATAACATTGGCTATCCACTCGGCTTAGTGCACGAGCTTAATGAACCCTACTTTCAACTATTTCGTGACCTCTTCTTTGATCTTTAGGAGCCATTCGATTCTCACGCACCTCAACTTTTGCTTAACGAGCACCATGTGGGCATGGGTATCGAAGTGATGTTGGGCTATCTCAGGATCAATTTCAGGCATGTCTTCATAGGACCACGCAAACACTTCTTGAAATTCTGTGAGAAGCTCTTTGAGATCTTTTCTTTCTTCTTCATTTAGGGTTGAGCCAATTTTTTTAATTAAGCGTGGATTCTCATTATTGCCCAAATTAAAAGTTTCAAAAGTTAGTTCTATAGGTTCAATTTTCTTTTCCAATGGTGTATTAATTTTATTTTCAAATTTATTTGAATCATTTAAGTGCAGAAGTTCAATATTATGGGACACATCAAAATAAGTCAAATTAGAATTCATCTTATTGAAAATGTTGAAAAGTACATCGGGACTTACATTACAAAATTTCTTTTCCCCACTCTTAGAAAACCCAACCCAAGTCCAATTATTAAGTTGCCCCACAGCAGGCATTATGAAGGCAAAAGGATCACTTGGCTCCTCGATGGTGATGGCGAACACATCCCCCTCCATATTCAGCATAATCTCCAGTGCTTCAGCATCCATGTAGTCCACCCAATCCACTTCTTTTTAAACCCTCTTGATCACCAAAGTAGGCTTCTCCTTGAAAGTGAGCTTCTCATTAAAGAACATCTCCCATCCCGGATACATTTTTCCATCCTTACCTACCCAAAGCTCAGAAAAGCCACAAAAAGGAAAGTCTCCTCCTTCCTTCACAAAGTTTCCATTGAGGGTTCTAAGGTTCTTCTTGATTCCATTGCAGCATTCAAAGAATCCTAAACCTTCCTTGGTTAGTTGAGTCTTGAAATTGGGGAATCCAGCCACCCTTTTTCCTTCTTTCCTAAGACCCATACCAGGCATATACCCCATGTTCTTCATCATTGCAATTACCTCATTACTACAATATGGGACCAAATCCGTAATATACCTTTCATCCTTCAATCCATAATCAGCCATGTTCACAAACTCGAAGCCACTTATTAAAGCTCACTTTCTCCTTCCTCAAGTCCACAAACCGGTGGTGCTAGGATTTCACCATCGCCAAGCACTACTGCAATCCCCCCCCCTTCCATGGGATCTTCATCTTTTGGTGTAGAGAAGAAGGAATGGCCCCGATAGGATGAAGCCATGCCCTTCCTAAGAGAAGGTTGTAGTTGGAGTGATATCCATGATGTGGAACTCCACAATTGTTTCCAATGGGCCAATCTTACAAGGAGCTTAGAAGGCTCCCATAACTTTCCTTGAAGTGTTATCATATGCCCTAATAGTCAAAAGAAAGGAGATGATAGTCTCCATATCTAAGGCCAATAGTGAGAGCAGTCCTAAGAGGGCATACATTCAATGCAGATCTATTATTAATAAGCACCATTGGAACTTTGGCATCTATGCATTCAATGGTAATTTGCAAAGGTCTCATGTGGGTGGCTCGTTCGAGAGGAAGGTCCTCGTTGGAAAAAGCAAGTAAAAGGTGAGATGGAGCCTCAACTCCCATGAGAGATAGCATTTCTTCTGATGTAGTTTCTATAGGCACCTTTTTCCCATTCAAAGCATCCAAGAGAGCACTATGATGCTTGTGAGAAGCCATAAGCAAACCCCATACCGATACATGAGCTTGAGTCTTCTTTAATTGAGTTAAAACCCTATCTTCTTCCTCTTTATCTTTCTTTCCTTTAGGTTCCATAGGCTTAGACCCTTCTCCTATGTCCCTACTAGGATGGTCCTTTTCTAAGAATGATGGTTTGTAGTGTTTCCCATTCCTTGTAATGTTTGCCACATTGTCCTCTATGACTCTTTTCTTCAACTTGGTTATTCAATTGGGAAGTATCCCCCAAACAGCCATCGCATTCTTTAAAACCTCATCTTCTTCATCCCATATTCCTTAGACTTCCACGGCATTAACTTCTACAATCTCTATCAACTTTGAACAATCCCATTCAATCTTATCAACTTGCACCCAATTCTGATATGGAGGAAGAGCTTGGCGATAATCAGGCAAAGGTTTCTTCCTAATACTAGGCTTAGTGATGATGTTGGGATTTAGGGGAGTTTCATTGTCATTGAGGTCTTGTATTTCGTATTTGAAGCAGAAGCAATTGTTGGTTTTATGGCTGGGTTTTTGGTGGAAGTGGCAATATTTATTAAGGTTCCAAGTAGGAGGCACGGGGTTAGGCATGGGTGTGGGATCTAAAGGCTTGATGAATCATTTGGAAGACAAATTCTCATATGCTTGGGCAAGGGTCATCCCTAGGTTGAAAAATTCTCGGCGGGCTTTCTTTGTGAAGCTTGGGTAGGCTAAGGTTTGTTGAGGTATGATGGCACTTACATTCACAGGATTGGGTGCTTTAGAGGTAGGTGCTCCTTCTCCATATGTCTTCTTAATTGGAAGTTTGCTCTCGCCCTTCTCCAATTGTCTATTGTTGATGGCATCGTCTATCCTAGTTTCACAATCACACAATTCTCTAAAAGAACTAATAGGTAATGACAAGAGCCTACTATTATATGTCGAAAGCAAATTTTTGATAATCATATTGATTTGATCTTTCTCATTTGGCCTATTAACCAGCCTAAATGCCTTTCCCTTCCACCTTGTCATGTATTCAGAGAATGTTTCCCCTACTCCTTGCTTAGTGGTCTCCAAATCTCTTAAAGTCACATCGATCATAGTATTGAAGATGAACTAATCCACAAACAACTCCACTAGCTCATTCCACACCTTAGTCTTGCTAGGATCCAAACTATAGTACCACCTTGATGCACCTCCCATGAGTGAAAGAAGGAATGCATGCAAAGTTTGCTTCTCATCCAACCCCTTCATTTCAGCGATGCTTAGGTACCTCTTAACATGTTGCTTTGGGTCTCTAGTTCCATCAAACTTTTCCACAACAGAAATCTTGAACTTTGGAGGTAGTGCAATAGGAGTTTTGAAGCTTATGCCCCCATGTTATAGAAACAATTATCCATCCATTGGGCCTTGCGAAAGGCGAGTTGCATTTTCTCCATCTTCTCTCTCATGGTTATGGTTTCTGTCTTGAGTTTTTCAAATTGCTTATTCCTTTCATAATCAGCTTTGTCCCTTTCGTCCTAATCTTCCACTTCATCATCATCGAGAACCTCTATACGTAGGCTTGTCTTTTTCAATTTAGCTTCTTCTAGCTTAGTGAGGCAACTCCCCATCTTTTTGAGAGTGTCACTTTGTTCTTCCATTGCTTTGAATATCTTTTGTCCGGCCTTATCGCTAATTGGAGCAGCCATTGTTGCTTGAGATGATTCCCCTACTTAGAACACTTCTTCTTGATGTGTGTTCTCAATCTTGTCAAAATGCCTTCCGTGCTTTTCTCGAATCCAAATTGGAGTGGGGACGTGTTTTCTTGACTTTAATGGTGCAATGGTGCTTGAAAAGAAATCCCCTCTTTATTAAGTTAATATCCTAATTAAAAGGTTCTCTTTAACTTTTAGATGTTCTTAGAAAATCTTTAAGTCCATTTTAATGAATACCCAATTACAAAGTCACTCATTTTCCTCTCATGAACCTTGCCCCTTACTTCATTTGGGCTTTAGTCCATTTACAATAATGCTCTCATCTTACTCTCATGGGCTTTAGTCCATTTGTCTCAAATATAGGCCTACAATGTATTCATCACTTTTGGGCTCTTCCTTTTTTTTTTTATTATCATCATCATTTTTTTTTTTTAAGTAGCCCTTTAACTAGAATATATTGTAACCTTCGTCTCAAAGTCCATGAAATTCTCATCATTTTAGGCCTTGTCATACAACAAAGAGACCTAAGATTAGGGAAATTCATATTGACTTTGTAGGATTTTGGATGCTAAATCCATAGCATACTTGTTATTTTAGGCCCAAAGTGCTCTTTTTCAAAAGGGCTTTTTGATTTGGGCTTATCATAGCAATTAAGCTATGGTCTTATGAACCTTTCAAGTTAAGATATACCCTTAGATTTAGCGATAAGTCTCTTATATGTGAGAGCTCTTTTCTTTTATCCCAAGTGTCTTAGGGTATGCCATAACTTTAGGGTTATCATTTCATTTTTTATACCCTTATTTGTCCTTTAGAATTAGGTGATCACAAGATATATGGTTGAACAAACAAGAGATATATAAAGAGTACCCTCGTTTGATAGGATCTAGGATTTCTCTAAGTGTGGGTAAGCTTTCTTAAGGCTAAAGGGATAGATAAGTAGGTCACTCATAACTAGGTGGGCCATGATTCCAACCAAGGGCCTAAGTGGACCTTTTTGGATTGGTGGCAAACCGTTAACGTACTCAAAGCCCATTATAGGCAATGGCACACATTGTGAGTTGGTGGGATGAACTTCAAAGGACTTGGGCTCGAATGGAACCTTCCATCTTCCCACTCATCACCAACTAAGGTAAAAATGACAAACAAACCAAGTGATGTGTGTGCAAACAAGTATTAAATAAGCCTTTATTAAAGTTAAGACATAGAACACATAGGAATTAAACTCATTATCCCTAGTGGAGTCGCCACTGTGACACAACGAGGAGTAGCCACCTAGTTTTTGCAATAGTCTAGGAACCATTTATATAGCTTCCTCTTGAGGAAGGACCTTTTGATCTTACTACTAGAGATATGGGTTCGAAGTTAAGGTATAGTCTTGGGAAGGTGTTAGGTACCCAAAATCGTCCAACCCTAAGGTTGGCTTCCCTTCATTGTGTCTTATGTCTTAACGCTATTAAAGGCACACCTAATATTGTATCTATACTCTTACACACACTAGCATACATCTAAACACACAACATGGCATCAATCATCCCTAACCATACATCTATCATGCTTGTCAACCAAAACCTAACATTCATCTAATCATGCATATCATGGCATCACGGCATCTCATCACATCACAAACCCTAATCATGCGCCTATCTCACATCATAAACCCTAACATACATCTAGCATGGCATTTCCTAACATTCATCTAGCATACACGTCACATCTTCCTAGCATTCATTTAGCATGGCATAACATAAACCCACTACCATCTTGTCATCATATCTCATCCAAGGCAGAAGCATATGAACATCAAATCAAGGTAGAAACAAGACAAATCATGTTATCACCCAAAGCATTAAGAACACAATTGTATCATCAACCTAAACTAGACCATGCATGTACATTGTGAATGCGTGACTTACCTTTACTTACCTTGCAGCAACTCAGCACCTATGGCATCATGCACGAACATATGAATGAATGGCAAAGCATCAAATGAAGAAACTTTAAGAGAAAACCCTAATCTAGCATACAATAATAAACAAACATGTAAACAGAGAAAAAGAGAACTCAAAAGCATACAAGAAGATTAAAACAAAGGCATATGATGTTAAATAAAAGAAGGAACAAAAGCATAAAACTTGAATTAGGGTTTCTGGGCATGAGTATGCATGTGCATACATTGGCCTGCGTACGTGGGCCAGTTGTATGCGTAGGCATACTTCGAGCCTGCGTACTCATGCAAGAAGCACGCACACGCAGACACACTGTAAACCCTAACCCAGAAACAGAAAAGCAGAAAAAGACTTAAAAACTTAAATATAACATCCTATCATGCTCAAAACAAAGGGAAAGAAAAACCCTAAACTAAACAAACATGTTATAACATTTATAAATAAAAAAAAGGATCAAAAACAGAATTAAAAGCAAAAATAAAAGAGAAAGCTTGAAAAGAATACCTTAAAGCAAAAAGCTCCTAGGCTTAATTTTTGACAATTCCCTTCAGTCAAATCTATTCACAAATCAATAAAAATGCGATTAGTAATCTTAAAATTCAAAGATTAAGGCCAAAAAATTCCTTAATCAAATAAAATTGACTTGAGGATGTTTTGTGAAAAACTTCTTGTTTGATTCACTATTTCTAGTGAATCTTAGTATTTTCCCGTGGAATTTATGTGTGTTTTGAAAAGGTACCATGTATGGCTATTTATATTGTAAAAATAAAGGTTTGGAACAGCTCCTAAACGATGTGGGATTCGTTCCAATTCTCAATCTTTAATGTAGAAAACTTGTCTTTCATAGGTTTCTGAAACCCTACCTGCATGCGTAGGCTCGTGCCTGCGTACGCAAGGTTCAAGGCTGCGTACGCAGGCTGAGGGTTTCCTTTGGCCGTTATTTTTCAAAAATAGATTTTTTGCTTATTAAAAAGTTATATTCTCCATTTTAACACCTTTCAAGTCAATTTGTAATCTGATTAGGCCCTAAACCAACCTTGGGTCTTTGAATTTTAGCATCATTGGGGAACGGGGGCCTGAGTCGTAAGGGTACAAAATGCGATATCTACAGGAAACCCAAAGCCCATCGCAGGCACTTGCGCCCACACCTACCACTCGGCCATTTAAGCTTGCCTAAGTCCCCCAAGTGGATCAAGGCCCCAAAATATTTCATAATAGGGATATTTATATACCTATAAGATTGTTAATAATTAAATACTATCTAGTACATAAATAAAAAATTAAAAAAATTAAATGAATAATGCTAGGGACACAAAAAAATGTCATAATAATTTCATAAGATTCTTATAATAATATGTATTGACAAGTGGTTTCCTCGTCTGAAGTATGCCTTGGCCTGGAGTTGACTGGGCTGAGGGTGAAGATGGAGTTGCCACCAATATTAGGTCTAGAAACTATATATATATATATATATATATATATTTATCGCGTCTTTGTGGAAGGACTGATCTTTACTAGAGCATGTGTCCAGAGTTTAGGTATGGGGATGGGAAGGTGTTAGGCACCAACTCCACTCGACCAGTGGGTCGGCCTTCACTTATTGTGTTTCCAAACCCTAATCTCATTAAAGGGTCCTTTAATATGTTTATTCTACACACACACACACACACACACACACACACACACACACACACACACACACACACACACACACACACACACACACACACAAACATGCATCTAATGCCCAATTACTGTCCCACATTCAAACATGGCATAAGACCCTATCATTCATCTAGCAACATATATTTAAGGGCAGCACGACATCATAAGGCAGCAACACATCACAAACATTTACAAGGCAAAAGGCATCTCAAGCATATTCATTATGGTATTTAAACAAGCATGTTCAATCACTCAAGCATGGCATCATAATATTCATCCAAGCATGCTCGTCATGTTATTCAATCATCTCATGTTAATCAACTAAATGCATGTTCATGGTCATATGCATGGCTTGCCTACCTCACTGCACCACACCACCTATGCATCAATGCATATTCATGTTTTATTCATGTTCATGTTATTCTTTAAAGCACATAAAACCTAATCATTCATCTAATAATAAAGAAATAAAACATGTTATCTCAGTTACCTAATGACCTAAACATGAAAAACTAAACCAAATAGAACCTAAACATGTGATAAAAACTAAACAAAACAAGCAAAACGTGAAGAACCCTAAATCTAGGTTTCTAGGCACAAGCATGCGTGCACATCTACTGGCAATGGGGAAGAGGATGAGCGGCGATGGAAAGGCGACGATGGATGGTGAAATACAATCTAACTTGGCTGATCTCCATTGATTGAACAACTATTCTCTTTTTTGAGATTTGGTTGATCTCTACCAACCTTTGCAA